>CM031240.1:7963057-8069444 GCA_018340775.1 Taxus wallichiana var. yunnanensis | reverse complement strand
TTGCTCTCAATACTATTCTTCATGATACTCTCTGATTTCCTTGATTCGGCCTTGAAAGTCGTTGAAAACTTTTCTTTCTGACAATTAAATTTATATAAATTACTTTAAGCACCCATGAAAATAGAGAATATTAATAGGAGTATGTATTATCCTTCCATTATTATGATGATCCCTTTACGTATTGAGAGATTTCACATAATTATACATAGAATTAGATTTAGAAGTCTACTTCTACATTCATTAATAGTGAAAAATCTATTTTATGTAAGGGTACCAACACTTTATTTTTAATAAGTGGAAACAATTTTTTGATTCTATTTACTTCTCTATATTCTTCAAGTATGATTTATGTTCGAGATGTTTTAGTAATAGTAATATAATTTCCATATAACTCTAATGCGATCACTCATCATTATTTCATGTAAAGATGGCCTTTATGCTGTGTTCAGTGATAAACAATGCATTAAAATAATCAACTAGTGTTGTGAGAGTATGCATAAATCCTTGAGGTGACATAAGCAATGAATAAACAACATAATATATGGTCCAATCACAATTAGAAAACCTAATGAAGGATACTGCAGTAGACCACGAAATCAAAGTATCGTTGCAACATTCGGTGAACACCTGATAAACGCCCATATGTAACATGAAACAACAAACATTATTATATTAACTTAAATGTAGGAATTGTGAATCTGCATGGATCTGTTGAAAGTATTTTTTATCAAGTAACAAAAATTTAAAATACGAAAATAAGGCATTACTATTGGACCACAGTACAAAGCAAAAAATACTGATAAAAATCAAGGAGAAGTAATAAGTGGGTTCAATATTATATTGGAAGGTGATCAAGTATATGCTTTTCAAACAAAAACATAGGATGTGTGATAAAACTCATCTTTGGTCTAGCGTTTGGAAATTTTGAGATTGAAATTTTGAAAAAAAAATGTGCCGATTTTATCGAAAATTATATGGGATGGTGCAATTACATCACTATGTGCATCACCTTTTGTCACTCTTTTCTAGAAAATGTTTACTTTGTTCAGTGTGTCATTTTGACACTTTATAATACACAAATATGACATTATTGGCATCATTGACTAAAAACTATTACATTTTTAGTCAATTTTAAAAACAACTAAATTTATAAGCATTAAAACAACGAAAAATCTTTCTATTTTTTAATAAAATTTGTAAATCTGATATATCTTTTAGTCATAAAAATTTTTGTAATACAAACTTTTTAAGAGATGTAAAACAACAATAAAAATATCCTACAAAAATTATCAAATCTACTAATGTTAAAACCTATTTATACCAACTCCTCCATAAAGGCACATTTCTTCAAATTCATTGGTATGTTATTCTCTTAAGTAACTCGCCGTTGCACTTCCCTCGTGCTCCAAATATTTTAATACTTTAAATTAAATATATAAAAATATTAAATGTAGTGAAAAACTCTTCACAATATAACTTATAATTTATCATAGTTAAAAAAGTTAAACAATATAAATTAATAAAAAGTTGAAAGAAGACTTCAAAACTTATACTATATTCTGGCTCGAATCTCTCTATAGAAGATAGAGTCGGGCTCTAGATAGAGAGATAGGGAGAGAGGATATAGAGAGAGGGGCCTCTCATCTATTTATGCGGTCTCCTCCCATCTAGATAGATAGGGAGGTGCCCCATGAGAGATATCAAAAGATAGGGCTTCTCTCTCAAGGGAAGAAGATCTATAGAGATTTTTAATTTGATTCCAATTTTTACTATTACCATTCTGGCTATCCAAGGTTATTCAAAAATATCCACATGTATACATCTTCATAATTACTCGATTTTCACAAATGATTTTTCTATTCTATCATAAAATTGTTTAATTATTTTGATTTTTGATTTTGATTTTAAAATGGTTGTGTTTTAAAACTTACTCTGCTCAAGCAAAGCACACATAATTGAGTTTGAAATTGTTTTGTTTGAAAAATACTCTCTTCAACTGGAGACACAAATTGTTTACTTTCAAGTATTGTCGTATTTGATGATCTAATCTCTTAAAAGAATATTATTGGCATGTGAAGGTTCTAATGATGACGCGTGAAACTAGACATAATTTAGAAGAGGAGACCCGTGAATGAGATATCGTGGTGGAGGAATAGGAGATTGTTCATTTTTTCACTTTCAAGGCACAAGAATGGTACCGTACTCGTGATGAATGGTACATTGTTTTAGTCAAATTGGGTTAGAGACTCTTCCTTTTGAATGGTATGGCATTCTAATGATATGGGACCATATTGAGCTCTCCTCTTTGATTCCGAATATTCTTGGAGTTATTACAAACATGTTCAACACCTTCGCTAGAATATAACCTATCATAATTTGTGATATGGGACGTTATTGAGAGCTCTCCTCCTTGATTTGAATATTCTTGGAGTTATTACAAACATGTTCAACACCTTCCCTAGAATATAATCTATCATAATTGGTGATATGGGACCATATTGAGCTCTCCTCTTTGATTATAATGTTCTTGGAGTTATTACAAACATGTTCCCGAACACCTTCACGCTAGAATATAATCTATCATAATTGGTGATATGGGACCATATTGAGCTCTCTCTTTGATTTGAATATTATTGGATTTATTACAAACATGTTCAACACCTTTCGCTAGAATATAATCTATCATAATTGGGTGTGTGTCTTTTCACCCAACGTATTTTTATAATTAGTGTTGTATTTTTCCTATATAACTAGAATCACATGTGCACAATGTAATGTGAATGCCAAATAGTATATGTCATTTGATTTAGAGGGATAGTAATTACTTTTGTAGTTGATGTTGATAAGGGGGTGTGATTGATTTTGTAAGTTTAGGAATATAGTAGTGAAGCATTACATTTAAATATTCTATGTATACATTTCAAATTTGTTACAAATTCTTACATATACATTTACAAATCTTATATCATGAATGGTAGTTTTTGTGAACTATTTTATTTGAACTAAACATGAATACATGAAGACTTTCGTACATTGAGGTGTGTAGAAAAGGCTATGAGAGCCTTAGATTTAAGGGCTAATTTTTGAAAGTCCACATTACGGTAATGGAGAAATGGTAAGCGACTCAATTTGATGTTATGTATTGGGATATTTTTGTGGTGTTTCTTAGCCCATTTTTATATCTAGCAATCTCTTATATTTGTTTTAATATGCGAAGTTTTGCCAATTGGGTGCAGTCCTCCTCTCTTTTTTTTTCGGGTCTTCATGCTTCATTATTTGGATCTATTCATGGTTATTGATGGAAAATTTTAATTTTATCTACTTCATAAAGGGCCAGATTCACTACTAGGATTTGGAAAGAGTCCATGTTAAGAAATAAGAGATAAAATATGCGGAATAATCCCTTACAGAATCGCAACAGTAGAAACTAATATGCATAAAATATTACAGATCTCAAATAAAAGTGTAGAATAAATAACACAACACAGAGAGACAATATTTAACGTGGTTCACCCAATATAGGGTTACGCCCACCAAGAATCACTTGCTCAAGTTTTATTACAAGCCTCCACTCTCAATACAATACCCAGATCTGTTTGGAGCTATGCTCAACAAACCCATGTAATTCACACCAGATTCAAAGCACATTTGTAATACATTTTTGCTTGTCTATCTATCATATGCATAAGACCATATAAATAGACAATTGCTTAAGTAGTTTGATACAAAAACTATGGGTATCAAAATCATGGGCAAAAACCAGTGGAGTATCAAAAGCAATGGGCAAAAATCCATGGGTATCAAAACAATGGAGTACCAGAAAAATCGTGGCCCAAAAACAGCCCATAAAAGTTACCCATTACCCATGGGTTAATAAACCACCCATGAAAATTTTCTTTGGGCGCTTCGCTCCCGAACCCCACCCGCCCGCTCAGGTGAGCAGACCGCCGTAAAATACACGAGTGTAACACATAGAAGGTATACTACACTCTAACATGAAAACAGCCCATAAACATAACAATCTCCCACTGGGAGATTGATTTCCACCGAGCAATCTTCTTAACCCTTCACTATCATCCGTGAAGGCCAACCAAAGTCTGAACATAGCTTTAGTTTATCCCTTGTGACCACCTTGGTCATCATTTCTATGGGATTCATTGACTCAGTATGAATCTTCTCCAACTTCAACTTATCTTCTTCCAAATCACGTCCATGAAGTGATATCTCAACTATATATGCTTCGCTTCTAGAGTGGAAAGTAGAGTTCTTAGCTAGGTCAATAGCACTCGACTATCACTATGCAGCTTAAATTCCTTCTTCTTATGCCCCAAATCCTCAAGTAATTGTTGTAACCAAATCATCTCTTTTATTGCCTTTTGGCAGCAAAGCATACTTAGCCTCTCAGTGGTTGATAAAGCCACCGGCTCACCGTAGGGGCCGTGATGAAATCTAGCTCATCGTTGTCCCACCTATAGTGTAAATATAACCCGTCATGCTCCTCCTACTACTGCCAACATCTCTAGCCATGTCTCGAATCTACATAACCACGTAAAGTGGTGTCTCATCCATGGGACCACCATAAAATACCCGAGTGTAACACATAGAAGGTGTACCACACTCTAACATTTGAAAAACAGGCTCCACAAACATACAGTCCAACCCTGGGCGATAGATTGTGTAGCCATCTCCTTCCCCCAGAGTTTGTGCATGTTTCCTCATCTCTTTTCCTTCTTCTGAAGTCTTAGGACTAATTTAACAGATTTCTCCACCTTCACTTTCTTACAAGGAATCTCTTCTCTCGTGAAGGAAAGACTTGGAACCATCTTAGATCGTTGGTTCCAACTATTGTTGTTATTCATCCATTGAGTTACAATTGTGGTTCATTTTTCACTATTCACGGATGAATGAATGCGAACTTCTTAAAATTTTCAATTGTCTTAAATGACATTTTGAGCCCTTTTAATGAAAATCAATCTTATTGCTATGCGTTATAAGGTATTTGGTGGGTACATTTTTAGTTATTTTTTGTTTAGTTAATATTTCTCGTTGTGAGCAGCAATTAGTTACTTTATTTTTATTTCTTGTAGGTCTCGACATGCAAGGAGGATATGTTTATAGTAACTATATATCGTAACTCCTTCTCGCTTTAATATAATGACGAAACACACATATTAAAGTGTGTCATGCCTTCCCGTATCTCTTCATTTTCTCAAATCTTCTAACATTTTTTAGTAGTATATATGCATACATAGATGTACTGTGTTATCTATGGATGGTTGTAACATAAGGAAACACCATCTTTTGGTTCTTGGTAGAAAAGAACCAAAAGAGGGTGTTTCCTTGAAAATTGGCATAGTGATAGGTGGTGATACAAGAGAATGTACACAGGGACTTATGTACAAAAATACAATGTAGCAATAATTATTTTGCATCAATTTTTATTACTATATATGCATATGTAGATGTTCGTGTTGTGTCTATAGATTTTTTTGCATACCGGGTATATAAAAATGCATACATAGAATTAGTTCACACCTTCCATGGAAAAGAAACCAGCACATCAATCCCCATATCCGAGAGAACCAAGAGCACCACATGTTAGTGTTTAAGCTAAAAACAAGTCATTAAAACAATCTTCCTTCCACTTAAACGTCACCAAGAATATTAATGGATTCTTCGACATTACAACTGCAAAAACTTTGTGATGACATGTATGAAAAATGGAGAAGCTTTCTAAACACATGCAAACCGCTTACTGACTTAAATTCCTATTAGAGATCCGACCAAATCCCATGATTTTGATCAACTTTAATCCACATGCATGGTCTAATTACCTTCATATTTTATAATTTTCCTATGAATTGGTTCTTCTTTTGAAATATATAAAAATATTAAATCATTAGATACTTAAACAATAGGATATTTTAAGCGACAACTAGTTCGATTAATAAAACAACACCCCTTAATTTATGCTTCGACTTACAATTTGACCCTCAACTATGTCATGACCACAACCTCATGCATTACTAAACCCAGATTAGGTGCTCATGTCATCAGTTGGTATTGGCGAGAGATAGATGAGTTAACTAAAACAACCATTTATCTCTACCTTGCAAAGTTAGAAAAACACAATATCTAGAGACTTGCAAAATAACACTCACGAGCCCCGTAAAAGAAATGTCAAGCATTGTATGTGTTTATTTTTATGTGGAGAGTCGCATCAAGTATTAGCTCGACCTTGTTTGATGGTTTCGCTCTCTTCTCTACTCCTCTAAGATCCTGGTTACTCCGTTTTGCACTTTTAGGAAGCTTCTACAACTAGAAAGTTGGGTTTCGTTTTGGCTTGCACATTTGGACCACTGAAAAATGAAATGTTTATCTGTCTTCACAAACCTCTAGTATTTTTGCTATAAAATCACTTGCAACCTTGATTTATGAGAAATCACTTTTCTAAATAGTTTTGAAGGGGTTTTTTAGGGCTCCTGGACCTTTAGTTGACTTGGTCAAGCTAGACCAATTACAATCGATGGCTCTGGAAAACTTACTGTCACCATTTATAACTCGTTTTCAATTTCCATTTCTATCAACTCCAAATAATTCCCAATATATAGGAGGCACATAGGAATCTTCCCATGGAGATCCCATCCATTGAAATATAGTTGTTGGATGAGGTGTCTTAGCCTCTCGAGCTAAAATTGCGTGTTGTGGCAATCTAGCCCAATTACGACCCGATGGCCCTGGAAAACTAGCAAGTCAATTGTAAACCATTAAATCGCTTATGAAATCCATCGATTCTTATGAGTTCTTGGTATATATGAGGACTCGAAAATAACTTATTTTTTGTGTATTTTCTCATCGAGAATACGGATTTTTAACATGGTTTCTTAACCTCCGAGCCAAATGGGATGTTTTTGCAACTAGTAGAAAAATGTAAAATAAGGTCACAAGACCCTAGCCAAGACAATAAACCATCATGAAAACTTGTTGAAATGTATAAGTAACTGTATGAAACTCTCCCATGTGGCTTGTGGTGTGAAATGTGACTTTTGGAAAAAAGTGCTTTTCTCTCTTCCTTATCTCTTTCTCTCTCCTTAGTCAAGAAATGAAGTGAAATGAATATATGTCTCTAACCCTCTCTTTTCGAGTGCAAATAGTACTTACTATGTAAATGGAAAACTAAAAACATTAATTATGCTAGATTTAGGTGGATGCCATGCCAGTGATTTATCATTGATTTCATGCTCACATGGTTTTGCAGGATGTAAGTAAGATGGTGAAACGACATGGTTGTAACTCATTGTGTATTATTGAAATCTATGAATGTTAATTGAAATATTTATATGTATTACTATATTAAAGTAAATTTTATTAATGAAATTTGGTAATATGTATGAGATGTTAGTTTTAGGGTGCTTTTGGAAATGTGCATTTTACCATAGGCATCTTTTGATTCTTATTCTGATTTTTTTGAAAAAAGGGGGTTAGATATATATGTTAAGTGAAATTTCATAGGATAATTCAACATTTTGTGAAGCATTAAAAGTTTTAGCATTCAAGTTTTGTAATATTTTTTAGATGCTTTCTTGTTTAAGGAAATGTTCATCTAAACATGGGTATTATTTTCATTCCCAAATTTTTGTATTGTTAAAGTTGGATAAATATGTTAAATGAATTTGAATTTGATATCATATAGTGCATTCTTGTTGTGAAATTTATGATGAAATATCTAGAGTGTTGTGTTATTTAACTTACAAATATAGAAAGGAAACCTAAATATAACAGTAAAATTTAGCTTAAAACTTGTGTATATCTACCCTTATCTCATGATCTTTTTAGCAGAGAAGAAATTAAAACCTTAGAATGAACTTAAATCTTTACCCTCGATAACACCTTCTAGCTTAAGTAAATAATTTCCCCATGTTTGAGTTTATCATCATAGCTGGTATGCTTAGTGACATTTCTGTGAACTCGACGGTTAGAAACGACATGGTCAAACTGTGTCTTGAGTATGTGGTTCTCTGCTAGGTTTGGTAATCATGTGTTTAGTAAGAAGAACATGTTCTCCTTGTTGGTATCCAAATTGATTCTCCTTATAGTTAATTTGAGTAGCATCAAAGATTTAACAAGAAGACTAGAGATATATAAATCATCATGTTTGTTGTTTTGTAGCCGAGGAGGCAATTCAACTGGCTTTTTACCACTCATATGTTGGAGAAATGGATAGCACCATATAAAAGGATTTGATCTATCCTCACTATTTTAAGCCATGCCTTTCAACTAGTGTGAGAGGACTTGTTTGTAACCTCTTTTGGTGAAGGAAGACGAAGATATCCTTCTTTACACAAATTTCAAAGGAAACCTTGAGAAAATATGATCAATGCACCACAATTTAACTCTCATGAGTTGTCACATGCTAAAGAATGATGATATTTTACAAGAATTTTCCATGCGGAGTTGCGGATAAATTTATAACTTTGCTCCTTTTATAAAAGGGAAAAAAACTTCAAAGTGTTTACGACTTCGCCACCATCCCGCCAGTAAAAAACTGCTACATGTCCATCTTTTTGGTCAAAGTAATACTTTTAACCTATCACTTCATATTTGTTGAATAGCCAATCGGATCTTCATCGGGGCCACAGGGCCAATTTGGAATTTTTTTACAAATGAGACAAAAGTGGTAAATTTCACCAAAAAGACCCGTCAAATGTGCCACATCCAATAAAAAAGGACCACGTTTCCACAGATGTTGGGAAAAAAATTGATAGGGAAAACAAAACATGACTATAGAAAAATAGAAGGAAAGGAAAAAACCTGAATTTACACCCAAGTTACAAATTCTTTCACATGGACAGAGGAATGGAAAACAAATTCTAGACTTAATGTGATCCTTGACCAAAGGAAAAGATAGATCATGGCAACAAAATGAAGGAAAGAGATTTCATGCATCAATACGGGAAGATAGAAAATCTGAAAGCCCATGATTGAAATATTTCTAGACAAACGCAGGGTGAGATCAAATTGAGCACCAACATTGGCTCCGACTTGGGGATGGGAACTCCCGATGATTGCCACAAAGAACAAATAGAAGACCAAGTGCCAAACATAAACCATTGGGAAATGAAGTCACGAGCCAACCCTCTAGGACCAAATTGAGAAACCAACAAAAATAGCCGCCAAGGGCCAAGACGAACCAAAACAAAAAAGCACGAAAGCATAATGAAACCAAAATACTATACATTATACAATGATGCATACCTCGATTCTAAGAAATCAATTAAGGAAATGTTTCAAATGCCTACCATTAATAGGAAATTCAAGCAATTACCCATTTATGTCTTTTAAGAAGAAAGTATGTTCACCAATTCAAATTTCAATTGAATAAGGGCCCATCCACAATGCATCAAACTTTCCATGTTTTCCCTTATCCTCATGCCTGTTATCCCATAATAGCACAAGATCTCCCACACTGAAAGCTCTTGAGTCACCTTCTTATTAAAAAAATTCTTGATTTCTCTCTGAATTTTACATGCCTCTGATGGGATGCCATTCTTTCTTCATCTAACTCAACAATATGATTGATGTGAGCATCATAGGGGCTAACCTCTTGATCTTCTAGTTGTTGAAGAAATTGAAATGAAGACAATTGCATATGCAGGGGTAGCAGAGCTTGAGTTCCATACACCAACTCAAATGGGCTTTTTCCAGTAGCTCATTTAATAGTGATTCGATCATCCCAAACAACAAAATTCAACTACTCACCACGCTTCCTTTTTTTTAACTCCGTAGTTCTTCTAATTATCTTCAACATATTTTTATTGTTGGACTCTACTTGTCCATTTCCTTGGGGATTATAATTGGAAGCATATGTCAAATTGATCCCATATTCGTGGCACATGGCCACTAAAGGTTTAACCTAAGCTCATAGAATTATCATCAACTATCTTAAGTTCAGCAAAAAGAACTCCAAACCTACAAATGATATGATTCGAATGAAATCCATGAGAATTTGGTGAGTTGCTTTCTTGGTGGGGATTGCCTTCACCCACTTGGTGAAGAAATCGGTGGCTACTAAAATCCATTTATGGCCAAGACTTTAAGTATCTAAAATCTCACCAATGAATTCCATTCCCCATTTCCTAAATGGGGCTTCAATTGATAGAAGCTGCAAAGGAAGGGAGCATGAAGCTTTTAGTCCTCCGGAGAAGCGTTGGCAAATTTCACATTTTTTACCAACGAGTTGTATCCTTGAAAAGATTTGGCCACAAAAAACCAGCCCTTAAGATCTTATGAGTTGTGACTCTTCCAAAACATTCCCCCAAAAACTCCTCCATGAGATCAACAATTATCTTAGGGATTTATCTTGTGAATGCATCTTAAGAGAACTCCTCGAGGTTTGTTATCTGAGAAATTAACAAGGGCAATTTTCAGGTAACCATACCAAAAATTCTGTTTGATCCCCACTAGATAATTCTTCTTAGCATTAAAAATGGCCTAAAACTCCCTTTCGAAAATCAAGTTATTTATGAACTTGGCCATTTTAGATTTTTCCTCGGCATTTTCACTGTAATTTAACACTCTAAAAAATGTACCTTTTTCAACTAGGCGTAGGAATTCTCGTGTCAAATTAAGAAATGTGTGCTCCTTAAAAAGCCCTTTAGCACAGGAAATGTCATGTCAACATACCCAAATTTATGCCACCTTAAAATCCTTCGGTGCACTCATTGTTGTGTCGACATCAATGAAGTTGCGCCTTTAGCATTGAAATTATCATGAAAACATCCGGAAATATGTGCTTAGACCCTGGAAGTGTTGTGTCGACATCCATAAGGTTGCGCTAAGGCACACTTTTGTCGTGTCAACACTCCCAAAGGTGCGCAGAATAAGTTGGTGAGACAATAAATGTCAGGCTTTTCCTATAAATAGGTGCCCAGACACTTGTCATTTTCATTATTGTAAAATTGAAAAAATGTTTTCTCTCTGTGCATATCAAGCCATCCTTGTCACCCCCGCATGTCATTTTTTGAGCTTGTGGACCCCAACATCGTCCTTCGTCCTTTATAAATCTAGGTAAGTGGCTTCTGTCATCCTTGTTGTTGTTGTGGTTTTTATTTTTGGTTGTGTTAGGCTTAGGGGTTGTATAAAAAGAATAAATCTAAAAAAGAGGAACCTAACAATCTATTACCAACTAGAAACCCCTTTTCCTCTCCTTCCAGATCTGAAAATCTAGAAGGCTCCTTCCTCTGAAGAAACCAAAACTCATCTTTTCCTACCTGTTGCCTTGCCAAAATAAACCCTCTCTTTACCATCTGAGATATCCAAAAGAGAGAAAAAGAAAGAAAATAAGCCAAGTTGTTAAAGCTGAATTTGAAGCATAACACACTTTGTCCTTCCTTAAATATCTACCAAAATTGCACCTTAGCACACTTATCCTTTTTGCATCATAACCTAAACTTCGTGTTTAGTTGAGATTAGTTCTTCCAAAGGCACATGCGTCACTTGTGCAACATCAACACTCGAATGTTGTGTGCTGCAAATCCGTGCCACGCGCTTTGCCTCGGCGCACTAATTTTTCTTGGAACATATTTTGAGGTTGACCTTGGGTGCACTCTAAACCCATGCAACACAAACTTTTTTCCGAGCCTAGTCAAAGAACTTTTTTCATCTGTCATCACCAATCCGGCACTATGATAATTCTTCACCGGGGAACTCCTCGTGCTATGATTATTTACTAATGCACACCTTTAGTTTGGTGGATGTAATCGGAAACAAAACAACAACATAACACAAGAATACCATCGACTATGATAAGACAAAGGCTTCTTGACACACCTTTAAAGCGATGGCTTCCTTCACACACTTCCTACATATTTCTCACTACTTCCTTCTATGCTAAATGAGGGGGTGGCCTCTCTGTTTATAGAACTTCGAGGCTTATCCATCTTATCTCTAAGATAGGATAAGAAATCCCTCTGACGAATCATATTCCATACCTTAACTCTTATCGTACATGTAAGCTTATCTTTAAGATAAGATAAACCTTATCATTTTACATGGGTTCCACATTTTTAGACTTTTTACAAATAAAATACACAAAATATTTATGACCTCACTCCTTGTCTTTATTACCAATATAATATTTCTAATTCCTAATCATGTAGACCCTACTTCTCTAATTACCCAAACTTTGACATTTTAACATTACCGGACCACTTACGACAAATATTTACTTTTTACAACATTCCTATTGTACTTTGGTATTACCGTACTCCACATTATTGGCGGCACATCTTGTGGCGCCGTTATCTTCTATCGAGATGCTACTACTAATTATACTTAACAACATCCTATTCTAATACATACATTAATGAAATAGAAATTACGGAGGAAAATTTTAGTGTCGACATCTTCCCCCTTCCTAGCTTCTACTCCGTCCTCGGAGTAGACTATTATAGTGCTTGGAAAATCTTCAACTTGTCGTGGTTGACCCATTTCGTAATGGGAGTGCCATCGAATTCCTCCGGTCAGTATTACCATTTTCATGCCTGTTCTTTATTTTGTAGGGCCCCATCCATTTTGGAAGAAATTTTCTCTGTCTTCTTTTTTTGTATCTGGAATCATATACTAGAACCAAGTCATTCACATGAAATGGAGACCACCGGATCTTTTGATCAAAGTATTCCTTCTGCTTCATTTTCTTCTTATGGCTTGTATCCTTTGCTATTTCTCTCATTTCCTCCAGCAAATGAAGATGTACCAACCTTTCTTTTACTGAATCACTTTCATCCATCCTTTCATTTTCATAACTCTCACAGTGGGAATATCAAACTCAATAGGAAGAACTGGATCAATGCCATAGGCCAACTGAAATGGGGAGTATCCTGTTGCTGACTTTGATGTTGCCCTATATGCCCACAATGCTGCATGAATCCTTTTATCCCATTTATGTACTGCAGGGCTGCATCTTTTGCTAGAATTTGACACAACACAAAATTTGTTCGTTCCACCTGTCCATTTGTGCTTGGCTTGTATGTTGTTGCCTTCCTGTGCTTAATAGAAAACTTATTGACTAGGGCTTCTACCACCTCATTAATGAAGTGGCTTCCTTGATCATTACAATTTCTAATGGGCAACCAAATCTGGTGACAATGCGTTCATATGATGAACCTTGCCACTTCATCCATGGAAGTTGTTTTTGATGGCCTAGCTTGACCCACTTGGTTAAATAATGCATGTGCAACTACAATATACTTATTTTGGCGTGATGTAGTTGGAAGTGGACCTACTGATGTCTATTCCCCACTTTTCAAAGGGACCAGGGAAGAATAGGACATAATGGAGTGATGAAGTCTTACGGTTACCATGTGTTTGACAAATATCACATGTCTTACAATAATTATAACAATCTTTAAAAAGAGTGGGCGGTGATAACTTTGCATCCAAGATCCTTCTTGTTGTAAGTTGTCAGAGAAGTGCCCTCCACATGTACCATTGTGGAATTCTTCTAGCAGTTCCTTCCCTTGATCACGTCCATTTGCCCTCTTGTCTTTGTCCATCGAGTCCTATTCGAAATAATACTCCATGCGAATAGAATATGGACGACGGCTTGAGTAATCTTTCTCTTAGTCTTTGCATTGGCACCATCGAGGAAACTTGAATTCATTCGAGATAATTCCAAATATCTATGTATTCACTAGGGATTGTGTCGAGGATAACAATCTTTCGGGAAATCATCATCATCACAAGATGATCCTAAACCATCATAGGCTCGAGAGAGTGCATCTGCATTGACATGCTTCTTTCTGGCCTATCTATAATATCAAATTCAAACTCTTGTAGCAAAATTATCCATCTTGCTATCCTCCTGATGGGTTAGGCTTATTTACAATATATTTTAGAGCACGATGATGCATTACAACTAGAAATTTTTCCCTAGCAAGTAATTTCTAAACTTCTTTCTGAAAAAATGATAGCGAGCCTCTTTTTGATTCTGATATAATTTACCTCAGCCTTTGCTCATTTATGCGCTCCCAAAGTAAATTGGATGTTCATTCCCATTTTCATCCTTTTGGCTCAAAGTACTTCCTAGTCTTTGCATCGAGGCATCGGTGTACACAATGAATGGCTTGCTCAATCTGGATTCTTCAAAGCAGTGAAGACACGGGGCTTCCTTGATTGTCCAAAAGCTTCATGCGCCTTATTTCCTGGTTCATAAGTAACATCCTTCTTCAAGAACTGGGTTAGTGGCTGTGCAATCTTTGAGAAATTCTTGATGAACCTTCTATAGTAACCCACATGGCCTAAAAATGATCTCAACTTACTTCTATTAAGAGGAAATGGTAAATCTTTGATTTTTGAAACTTTATCGGGATCGGCAATACCATCTCTGGATCTGACATGCCCTAACAAAACACCTTTAGAACATCCAAAGACACACTTTGTAGGGTTTAGTGAGGCTTGTGCTTCATCTAACCTTTGAAATGTTGTCTCCATTTGGTGCAGGTGGTCCAACTTGCTCCCATAGATGCAAAAATCATCCGAAAATACTCGATGAAGGTCCCGATGTAGGGTTGAACACCTATTCATCAAACGTTGGAATGTTCTTTGGAGCATTACACAACCCAAAGGCATAACTCTATAAGCAAACGTTCCCCAAGGAGTGGTGAGCGTGGTCTTGACTGATCTTTCTCTGCTATATACGAACTTGGTTGTAGCCATATATCCATCGGCAAAACTATAGCACTCTGGCCAGCTACTTCGTCCAGATCGATCTGAAAATGGAAGAGGGTAATGATCCTTCTTTGTTGCCTTATTGAGCTTCTGTAATCAACACAAATGCGTAGCTTCCCATTCTTTTTATTGAGATCACAATGGGAGAAACCCATTACGAATTCTCCACAACAAATATGAATCTGCATCAAGCAACTTATCTATTTCTTCTTTTACGGTCTTGGAAAAATTAGGATTCATTACATATGGCATTTGCTTTATGGGCTTAGCACCATCTACCCATTTCAATACAATGTTCTACCCAACTTACTTGTGGAGTTCCTTGTAATCAAAAGTGAATAGGTGTATGTACCTTGAAAGAGGCTGGAGGTAGGATTCCTTCTCACTCTCCATCACAGCATCACCAATCTTTATTTGTTGGAGACGATCATCAACTTCTTCTTCAGATAATTTTATGGGGTCATGAGTTGGTGTGGCTGGAAGGATATCCATGACTGAAACATCCACCTCGCTTTCTTCATCTTCGATGTCCACTTCACTTTGGTACTAGAGTAATCGAGAGGATGTCGATCATCGGTTTCATCACTTGAATCCACGAGGTTACGCCTTATGATGTCGAGGATCACATTTATCTTCACCCTCTCTCTACCACGTCCAGTGTCATGAAACCTTCATTCCGGTAGTTTCTTGCATGAACTCTCCTTAGCCATGGTCTTCCCAGCGGCATTGGGTACCTGCAGTACCATTTTCATCACACGAAAGTCTACCACACATACCACACCCATAACGAGATATTGCCACATTTGAAACTACACCTTACGGTTTAGTTTTCCTTTATTTAATGACCTTAACATAAGTGTTGAAGGGCGATCAATTTTAAACCCAACATATTCATTACTGAGACTCGGTCATTACATTAAGCTGCAGCACCTCCATCAACTAAGACATCATGAATTGAAATACCATTACATAATACCTCGGCTTGTGGAGCATAGGGATCTGCCTCTGCCTCCCAAATAGGGACCTCAACCTCCTTCCTTCTTCGAGCATTGAGTCCACCTCGCAACTCCGCCTCTTCTCGGAAGACATAGCCAAGAGTTGACCATATGTAATATTTGCGGGGCCTTTTGGACAGAGATCTTCCAAGATGGAGTATGGTCCTTGCCCTGTGAAATCAGAAAATCCTGCACACCCAACTTTCTTCTCTATGTTTCTTACTAGTTTCTTCTTTCATCTTCTTAGGATCATTTCCATCTTGATTATCTTTTTCTTTCTTTCTTTTTGTTACAAACACATCTACTTCATTATTTCTGCTCTTATCTACTACATCAAAAGAATTCACGGTGCTTTTCCTTTATCATTATCTCCTTTACCGGATGTAGAAGCTCTATACGGACAATTATACTTATAATGACCCTTTTTATAACAACCATAACAAACTACTTGAGAAATATTTCTTTTTGGACCTCTATCTCCTCCACGAGAACTAAATTCCTTTCCTTGAAGAAGATTAATAGTTAAGCCGACCCATCTTTTTGAGCGAGATCTTCATACTCGGTAGATGTACTAGGAGAAATATTTGTGCTCACCGGGAGTGGTTGTGGATTACGGACCAAAGTCTTTGGTGTAGGCTCTACTTTAGCAACAATTTCTTTGGGCTCCTCTTCCATGCTTTCTTCTTGCCTTCTTGCAATCTCCTTTGCTTGTTCAATGGTAGTAGGCGGTCATACTTCACTCGTTGTCGATCTCGGCTTCATCCCAAGAATGAAGTGCTTACGAGAGGAGATTATCCACGCCATTCATCAACCCATCCGCTAGTCCTTCCTTCGGATCTGGGCATCGAGCTTCCTCCTTAGCTCTAGAACACGAGCATGATAATCCCTTATCTTCTCCTTCTCTCCTTGGGATAGCTTTGTGATCTCGATCATGAGATCTGCATATTTACTATTGTTCACCAAATTCTTGAAAACTTTCGAGTTAATAAATCCCATGAATTTTTCACATTATCACCTAGTGTTTGAAACCACCTAAGTGTTGAACCATCCAAAAAGGTAGGAAAAAATTCAGTCCATTGTTCCCTTCTTATAAGGCCATTACAAATACAAGATCGCTTAAACTCTTGAATGAAAGAAGAAGCATCTTCATTAGATTGAGCTGAAAAAACAGGAATCTTTCCCATTTTCAAAAGTAACCACCGTGAAATACCAACTCACAAGTACAATCAACAAGACTTATGTGTACAAATAATTGGAATCACTATACTAGAAAGTGACTTTACACCTTTCTACAGTAAAATAGAAATGACCACGGTAAACTATGGTAAAACTTGACTTTTACGCGGTAAAAAACTTTCTTGTGGTAAACACTATTCACGGTAAAAGTGAAAGTAAAAGTGAAGTTCTTTGCGGTAAATACTATTCACGGTAAAAAGTGACTTTACTGCGGTAAATACTATTCCAGCAAAAATGACTTTACCATGGTAACTACTATTCATGGCAAAAATGACTTTACCATGGTAACTACTATGCATAGTAAAAACAAGGTTACCCTCTAATTGATTTTTGACTAAGTGGGAATATCTCTCCAGAAAATCCACCAACGAGGAATGGTCCCGGCAACGGAACCAAAATGTCATCACCAATCCGGCACTATGATAATTCTTCACGGGAACTCCTCGTCTTTATGATTATTTACTAATGCCATGACCTTTAGTTTGGTGGATGTAATCTGGAAACAAAACAACAACATAACACAAGAATACCATCGACTATGATAAGACGAATGATGACAAATCTGAAATATCAAAATAAATTATAATATTAACATGAAATTATTCTGAATCTCACCCATGAGGTACTTGAGTGTTATTGACTTCACTTGCCTTTCACCAAGACTATGGGAGAAACTTTACAATTACACCTCTTAATGGCTTCTTGACACACCTTTAAACTGATGGCTTCCTTCGCACACTTCCTACAATATTTCTCACTACTTCCTTCTATGCTAAATGAGGGGGGTGGCCTCTCTATTTATAGAACTTCCAGGCTTATCCATCTTATCTCTAAGATAGGATAAGAAATCCCTCTGACGAATCATATTCCATACCTTAACTCTTATACTGTACATGTAAGCTTATCTGTTAAGATAAGATAAACCTTATCATTTTACATGGGTTCCACATTTTTAGACTTTTTACAAATAAAATACACAAAATATTTATGACCTCACTCCTTGTCTTTATTACCAATATAATATTTCTAATTCCTAATCATGTAGACCCTACTTCTCTAATTACCCAAACTTTGACATTTTAACATTATTGGACCACTTACGACAAATATTTACTTTTTACAACATTCCTATTGTACTTTGGTATTATTTACCGTACTCCACATTATTGGCGGTCTTGTGGCGCCGTTATCTTCTATCAAGCCAGCTACTACTAATTATACTTAACAACATCCTATTCCTAATACATACATTAATGAAATAGAAATTACGGAGGAAAATTTTATATGATCATCAACCTCACAACTCGTCACTTTGAACTAACCCCTGGCATTCCTCATCACGGAAATATGTAGAAATAAGTCTAGAAGACTACAAGAAGGCCTAGGATGACAATGAGGATAAATGCATGTAAATGATGAGCAAAATTTATCTAAAGAACAAGAAGTGTGGTGAATAGATGGCCACGAGACCATCCACCATAGTGACTTGATGAGGAGTTGAGTGATCTGATCACCTTCCTAAATAAAGTATTTGGGCTCCTGATGCCCATTATTTCCACAAATGGATGCTGAGATATCCTAGAGACCATGAGCAAGAATGTGCTTGATCAGCATTTTGGCTGGGGTGAAATCATCGGCGACACCATCTCCCGGCCAACTTGACAAGTTCTAACAACTGGGAAATTCTAAATGAATTCCTCGTTGTATACATTGTTATTGCATCAACAAGGGATTTCGTAGTGTTGGCTCAAGATGGGGTGTGGCCCTAAGTTAAGATATATGAGTTACCCGGAACTAAAGCTCGAGGCCAACATCTCCCAATTTTCAAAGATTAATGATGCCTTCTTGTATAAGGTAATCTGCTTCTTAAGGCTGAACATGAGACACGAGTCGACCAGCTGAGTGTGATTGTTGCCACAAAGAAATGGGGAGCATTGTTCACATAATTCCCCATATTCACATACCTCGAGAGATGTGAATTTTGAGGGTGACCCAAAAAAGCTACCAAGATATTCGGGGCCAAAAGATGATCCTCTTGGAGTTGTCGAGGCAATTGATCACTTCAATGAGAAGTGTATGCGAGAGAAATAAAGGAGGAACTCCATTCCTCCCTTCTTGATTGGTGATACACTGCACCACAATTTCCCAGCATGGGAGATGTATGTTGAGCTAGAGATGTTGAATTTGAAGCACAACTTCCCACCAGGCCGACCTTAAACTGTTAGGGCTGCCTCGCGATGGTGAAAATTGATCCCATCCATGTTCCCAAGAGTGAGGACATTTGGATCGACGACACATGAGATAGACATCGGTGAAAGGATCACTCGACTTGCCTTGGAGGAGATCGTCCCTTTATGGCATTGTTATTGTCCCAAAGAGATTCAAGAGACTGATTAAGAAATTAATCGGGTTTACCTTGACACGATGATGATGATTGTCCATTCATAGAGGTCGATAGAGCCAAAGTGCCTAAGACCATTCGGGAAAGGGTTAATCACGTTCGGTGCACCGAACATTGGTGCAAATAGAATGGTCTCACCTACCTCGAGTAGATTTCTCTGCTTCTCCTTCAGGAAGAGCACCTCCAAGACCGTCCCATGTGCTAAAAGGAAAAGGGAAAGACAAGGAGGGAAAATCAAGCAAATAGGAAGGATCTCCTGAAGGCCTTCCTTCTACTTCTGAGAAGCAAGTAGTCGACCTGGTGTCTCCAAGTAAAGAAGAAGAGACAACAGAAGTTTCAACGGATACGTCCACTCAAGATGTTGTCACAACTGACTATAACTGCCAAGTGCCCGGCGTCCCTTCTTCCATTTCTTCCCCTCCTCATGTCATTCAAGCATCTATTCCTATGGATGTGTCTTCTCCCCTTCCTTCCTCCCTTCCATCTCCCACCTCTTCCATCTTCTCCTCTCTCGCAGATCATCACCCATGTGCCTCCATGTTTCTATGTCCTTTTCTTCTCACCTGTAGTAACTCCAGTGCAGCGGTGTGTTGGAATTCTTGTCGACACCACCACAAAGTGTTTCAACATACTTCCCTGAACCCTCTACAGTTGCTTCCCCTTTCACTCCCGTTACTTCTTCTATTCCCTCTACTCCCTCTCCCATAAGTCCTAGCTAGATTTCTAACCACTAGGCTAGCATAAGAGAAAGGTTCCCATCACACCCATGGACTCAGTACGCTTCGTTATTCCGAAGAAGGGACCCAAGAAGCGAAAGCAATAAATCACTTTTTTAAGAGCACTTTGGGAAGAGATTCATAGATATTTCTTCAGGGGATCCCACGAAGGAAAGGAAGGATCTGTCTCCTATAGACTTCGAGTGACTCAAGTATACATGGGAACCTCATTTGAAAGCATGAAAGGGGAAGCCTTGTTTACGGTTGGATTCTCTCTGCAAAAGCTCCAAGAAGCAAAAGAGGATAAGAGAATACTCAGGAACAAAACAAACATCTCCTCCAAGCATTGCGAGAATGGGCAACGATCCTCCCAGTGATTTGCCAGGACCGAACCCATTGAAAGTTCTCGGTCATGATAAAATAAATGAATATGCTAATATTGGTGAATAAGGCACAACAATATCCTCCTGGATTGAGCGAATCCTCAGAGATAGTGAGGAAATTATTAAGAAATTCATAGTGCTCTACCAGGATATAGATCAAGCAAATAAGGAGCTACAAGCAGTAGCAGGTTCCCTCTCCGAGGAGTTGGATAATGCCAGGTTGCAACATGAAACATTCCAAGTAATGGCTAACTACTTAGTTGACGACCTATTGAAGGTCGACGTCATCAATCACCCATGAGCACATAATAAAGCTCTCATTGCATTAGATTACTGGGTTGATCAAATGGAATATATCCTGGAGAGGATAGATAAAATCAAGGATGAATCCCTAGATGCATGATACAACATGGAGCAGACATAGTTACAAGATGTCTCTAGGGATGCTCAGTGAATCATACACCTTGAGGGAAGCAGACGATACATTCTAGCACTTCAAAGCTATAGTCACTCAAGGTTTGGCACCAGAGGTCACTTTCAACTGAGAGTCAATCAATAACCTCTTGGCCTACCGCAATTTCATTGGCTTCTGATCGATGCATGCGAGGAGTTTTTGGGTTACCTGACAAGCTCAAGAATGAAAAAGAAACTTGCAAAGTCATTGGCGACCATTTCAAAGGTCAAGATCATGATCAACTTCAGGCAATGATCAACAAGTTTATGGAATATCGAGCGCATTGTCACATCGCCTCTCCTGATCAAAAATAGGACACCAAGTTTGAGCAAAGAGATGATGAGGAGTAGCTTCTCCTCTTATGTATGCTTTGATCATTTTTGTAAAATATTTAAAAATCTTGTTGGCATTTACGATGACATCATCCATGTTGCATCATGGGATGTTGCCATCCAAAAACTTGCCCAAACTCAACCTTTGACTTTTTAGATATTTTGTAAATATCTTGTAAGTAGTTAGTTTTTTTGTCTTCTTTCCTCCTCTCCTTCTATAAATACTTGAATAATTGTATTCTTGGTGGACATTTTTGTGTAAGAAAAAGAAGTGAGGAGAGAAAAGACTTTGTACTTTCTTGTATCGGAAGAAATATTAATATATATGCTCAAACTTTGTGCTCAATATATGTGTTATTTGCATCAGATCTTTCTTAAGTTAGATCTATGTTTTTATTCTATTAGATTCATTCATATTATCATCATATGTTCATCAAAAGTATTGTTTTATTTGTTTATGCAAGTAAGTTTGGATCATTTACTACCCATTGAAAGCATAAACCTTCTTACCTTTCTGTCTTGGAATTCATTTCTTTTCTTCCTTCAAACCTACCCTCGTGCTGCTTCCTTCCTCTCTACCTTTACTGTCATAGTTGGAACTACCTCTTCCGAATGAGATCCCAAACCCCGAAGTTAGAATAGTGTAGATTTGCACGATTCTGTGATAGATTAACAATAAACCAATTTCACTTTGTTGTCTCAAAGAGGGCTATGCCCTACACACTGTTGGCCTATTTTCCCATGATCTCTCTAATTGGCGAGTTTTCGGACCAACGGTTTTGGTGACTCTACTAGGGATCGAACAAAAGAAATAACTAAAAAGCTGTAAACATCACTACAATATTGCAAAATTTTAACTCTTTGTTAAAAAATTAAAATTTTACAGAAGTGATCAAAACTAAAATTTTCCTTAGGAAAATCCATAGATCTCGAACCATATAGAAGATTTTAGTTTGTTGATTTTTTACAAAAACTTGTATATTTTAGTAGATCTGAGATTCTAACATTTCATGATATTCTCAAAACCTTACAAAATTCGGAGTCAAAGATTCGAAAATCAACCTACTAAATTAACCCACTTTTTATCCTTATTAATATTTGTTATAAAACCACAATCGGTTGTTATTAAAAGAGGTAAAATTAAATATCAAAAAAGTATATGCTGCTAATTTTTGCAGAAAATTAGAAAATTAGCAAATACTGAACAAAAATATTGTTGTGAATCTACTCTTAATTGTTGCAGATTTGAATGGGTGCGTGGCGGGTGAACAATTTACTCAGAAGCGAGAAGAGCTCATGGAGAAGTTGATCCAATATTTGATCTACTTCAAAGGCACAATTTCAAGATTATCACTCAAAGCACAATTCACATCACTAAGTTCGGTGGATCGATCGGCAAGAAGTGCCTTGCCTTCCTGACAAAAGAGCCGGATTTCATAGGGTGCCTCGACAACGACTTGCATCACTCTTTTTTCTAAGTGGAACCACACTCCTTACCCGCGTTCTTTTCCCGATTTTCAAATGGTAGTTAATTTACATATATGGGGAAACACCATGGGTCCTCTAGCATTGCCACATCCGTACACACCCCCTCCCAGTGGGAATCGTAAAATTTCTGAAATTTGATGGGAGTGGAAATCAAAGCACAGACACACATATAGATGCATTTATTATGTCATGCAGTATTCTGGACATGACTCATGAAGACGTATCGTACGTCTCTTTCTTGAGACCTTACAAGGGCTTGCATCAGAATGGTTCCAGCATTTACCAGCCTAGATCCATCACTAGTTGGGCCACATTACGGACTGCATTTGAAGACAGATACAAGCCTTCAGAGGATGCATTCACATTATTGTCACAAATCACTCACATGAAGAAGGAAGCCAATGAAACCATGCATGATTTTATCACCCATTTCAATTCACTAATCAACCGTGTGTCACTTGCCATGATGCCAACATTAGAAAATCAAAAGTGTTTCTTCTTGAATGCCATGAGTTCGAAAGTAGGTTTCTTACTTTTACAGGAATGCAGATACCCACCTTGGTCCTTCCTTAGGCTATGGCCATTCAGATAGAGGATAACCTCCTTATATCTAGTGAGTTAAGATGAGAGATGTCAAAATCAAAGGCTCCAACTTCTTCTAAGTACCTAAAATTGTAGGGTCTTTTGCACCACCGAAATAACATAACACGTTCCCAATGATGATACAGTCTCCTCGTAAGGTGTTTGGGATCTAAAAAAGCTCCCCAGTATACATTAACATCCGACATGCCCCACTTATCCCCTACGTGCTTTGTTGTTCTCTTTTCCCCTCTTTTCTTTGCGTTTTGTTCTTTAATTACTGAAACGGCACCCCTGCCTGGCGGCGATCTTGTGACCGCCGCCGCCAGTCAGGCGGCAACGGTCTTGATAGCCCACCCTACTCATGGTGGTGTTCCTTCACGTTTTCTAGAATAATCTTTTAATGTGACTCACGTAAATTTCAACGTTTACCAACTTTTTTCATGCCTTTGGCTTTGCATTTAATGATTTTGGTTCCCTGGAATAGTGTTTTGGCATTGTTTATGGTTTAAGAGATCAATTTGGTTTTTACCTTTGGGTAATTGGAAATCTATAAATAGTTGGCTTATGCTCAAGCAAATGGTCCCTCAAATTTTCCTCCTGAATTTCTCATTTCAATAGCTTAGCCTTTCAGGTTTGTTTAGGATTCATAGTTTCATTTCTTAGATGCATAGTTAGCGTTGTTTAGGTAATCAAAAGCCACATATTCTCCTTGTGCAAAGTGTTGTGTTCATTTCATCCAAATCAATTAGAATAGGATAGTTTCATTTCAATAGGAAGCCATTAAAGTTGCAGGTTTTTTCATCAAACAGGATAGTTTCAGGTCTTGGACGTTTTATGTTGCATGACTCGTAATAAATCCCAGCTAGGAATTGCATAAGCCAAGCTCATGTACTCTTGCGCTATCCCTCTCTACTACTAGCATTGTATTCGATCTCAAGGCCCTAAGCTACCCTTATTCCAATATCTACTCTTTTTGATGCTAGCATTACATGATTTTGGATCCATGTGAGCACGAAAGAACGAGGAGATCACACTGAGGGGACAAGGTCACACACCATCGGATTCGCCACTGTTCTGCAGAATCTAGGTTCTAGCTTTCAAAGTTCTAGTTAAAAGCATATCAAATAGAGTAGCTAATCATTTCATTTCAGTTAAATTTTACTTTTGATATTTCCAGGGAAGCTGTGGGGATTGATAGTTTTTGAGAAACTATGATTCACTCCTCACTTATGAGGTAGGATCGAGAGTCTTTCAAATAGAGTAGATCGGTTATCAAATTATTTAGAATAGATCTAAAAACTCCACGCAGACAAGTAGCTATACTCGATTGCTTTTTTGTTTTAATTGTGTTATTAGTTTAGTTGTCAATTTTAGATATATTAGATAATTGCTCTTTAAATTATGTTCGATGTTTATCAATAACTATCAAATTTAGGAATATACATAGACATATCTTAAGCGGTTAAATTATTCTCATTAGTTAGATTTGTATCATTTCCTTTTGTATGACAATCACGGGACCTAGAGAGCCCAGAGAATACGTATTCGAGCCAATCATGCCTCAACCCAATCTTATTATGGCAATAACTGATATAGATCAAAACCTTAGAATCCAAGTCTTTCGAACAACAACAGACTTACAACAGATCAGCTCATAGTTAAGTGAGTTAAATATAGAAGATGACCAAGCGCACATGTTTTGGTCAAATCATCCAAACTACAAATTACTCTAGATAAATATCGATATGACTATAGAAGGGCTTGAAAAAGAGAAAATGTTTGGTTGTGACCCTTTGGTCCCACGTGCCCAGAGACGCAGGAGACACTCTCTATGAGACATAGATACTAGCTTAAGAATTTAGGTTGCGAACACCTATAAGATACTCAGAGAAGATCACATAATTGTTAATTCTGAATATAGAGGCCGAGAAGGCATACGACTATTGGATACTTTTTAGTGATTAGGGACCAATTTCGCACATGACCATAACAGGTCCACAACAACCATGAATCTACGGTTGTGACCCACAAAGCCCACAACCCAACGAGCCTACAGAGTCAATCTAATGTTGGCGCCGCTTACGCACATTAATATTTAGATCCACTCCACGTCCACCTATCATCATCCATTTCATGATTATCCTTGTTATACGTAGTAGTAACAAAGCTAAAGATTTTTGGACTAGAACGAGAGAATCAACCATAAAATCCACTATATATCCATCATCCATCATATGATCCTGTGCGGAGACATACACGAAACCATCCCGGTCATTTTCATGTATCACACAACCTATAGATCAGATCACGCCATAGCTCAATATTGATTGGAGCCTTGAGCAGATCATCCTTTCCGACCGATCTATCACGCCACTTCGAGTTCTAGCGCCTTCTTTGCCTTAGATTCACAATTCCATTAGTGTGTGTCGAAGATATAAGATTACCTAACTAGTTTACCCATACCCTACGCATAATCCATCCCCACCAGCTATCTCGGCACGACCTCGAGAGGTTGGGTGCGAGGAAGAGTTACTTGTAGATTCCCACACTCGCTTGTCACTTTTCCATCATACAAAATTGGTGAACTGACGTGAATCAAACAAGCCCATTTCACCTTTTGATATTTCATTAAGCCTTCACATCAGCTTCACCACCAAAATTGGTGAACCCGACATATAGAATCGAACAACCTTCAACATCTTCCTTATCTTTGTCTTCCACCTTCCCTCCTTCCCATTATTCTGCGGGTATTCATATACCCCCAGAATAAGTTGGGATTCGATGCATATGGAAGATCTCTCCTAGGTCTTGAGGCATACTACACTCATTTGAATAGATAGTCATCACCTTCGCTCTCAATATGAGGTGACAATTATTTAGCCAACCGGTTGTCAACACAAAATCCACATCCAAAGACTAGATATAGCTCATCTTTCCAAGCAGTAGAGGAGTTGGATCAGCTCGCTCAAACGTAACACCACGAGGCCTTGAAGCTCGAACAATATGACGTTCACGGGAGAATGCAATTCGTCTCCTCGATTCTGCTTAGACCAAAAATTAGTAGATAATCGGACCCATACCTGGTTTAGATGATGAACATTTAGTGCGGTATGCCAGAAATGAAAAACACTCTCGAGGTATGTACCCACCCATAGGAAGTTTACAAACACAACCCGAGGTCTCTTTTCGAAAATGCCTCCATACCACTACATATAGGAAATGCCCTCGGGAAACTTGGCAGGAAATGATCGGTTCATAGTAGGGTACCACATGCCTATACAACACTAGGATATACAACAAATGCCACTAAGGCAAAATACCTTGACTTTACCAAATGAAGTCATTTCGACTTTAGTAGAAAAAGTTAGGGGTTAGAAATTGCTCAGAGTAAACCACCATTCTCAATTCATGCGGTAGGAAATTATAATCCTCCACACCATCCTAGCCAAGTAGACCTCCTCACGGGAATAGTACGTTAGGCATGACTCCTAGTATTCACAAATGCCAACTAGAACCGCCATTTCTAACACAGTTCCGATACCTCCCGGTCTAGTACAAAATAATCCATTTCTAGAAAATACCCCTTCATACTTAAACATGTACTCCAAATCACCACAAGGGGATATGTTCTCCTCTCTAGCATGTTTTCTCAACCACGGGGTTTCCTTATGCCTCTACCAATGCATACGCTATGCCATATCAACAACCCATTCCACCGCCCCCTCAGCAGGCACCATCAATGGTCAAAACCTACGTCGATAGGGACTTATTCAAAATATTTGAAAGAACCCTTAGACTTCACCATACGAAGCATTATGCTTCCAAGACCTCTTCCCGATTTGCCCAAATACAAAGGTGAGGGAGATCCGAATGCACATATCAAGGCTTACGCCACAACCATTCGAGAACTGCTCCCTTGGGATGGGGTTGTTGCTAAAATATTCCCCAAAACCTTGGAAGGCATCGCCCTTGATTGGTATTATAGAATACCTGAGGCTTCCATCCATTCATTTAAACAACTCATTTCAGATTTCATTAAAGCATTTGACATGAACAAACTATTAAGAATAGGAATCAAGGAATTCTTGCACATTAAGCAAGAACACAATGAATCTGTCACTCATTTCATCCAGAGGTGGTGTACGATTCTTTATTCTTCATCCAGTGCTCCAAATATGGACCAAATGGAACTATGTGATTTATTCCTTCATTCTCTCAGCAGAGAAGTAAAGGAAGAAGTCCATAAGTTCCCACTAAGACTTACTGATGAAGTACTTGAGAGCGCTCTCGAATAGATCAAGTAGAAATAGATAGCGTTAAGTAAGGCGTATGGAGCAAA
The DNA here is from genome assembly GCA_018340775.1 of Taxus wallichiana var. yunnanensis. NCBI lineage: Eukaryota > Viridiplantae > Streptophyta > Pinopsida > Cupressales > Taxaceae > Taxus > Taxus wallichiana. The sequence goes on along the minus strand of CM031240.1, from coordinate 8,041,791 downwards.
TGGGAGGTTAATCACCTCTAACCGAGATACTACGGCTTATCCTACTACCACAAATGTCAATCAGGACCTAAAATCCTTAATAAAAATTGTGGGTGACATGACAGATGGAGTAAGCGATAAGGCTAAAAAGGTAAATGTTGTGAATACTCCACCACTAATGAACAATCAACGAAACAACAACTTTACCCCAACAATCAATGCAGTGGATTTTAATCAACAACAACAACAACAACAATGGCAAAACCCTACACAGGGTCCAAGCCAAAACTCAATTGGATATCAAAACTAGAATCAAAACCAAAAACAACAAATACAAAACTTTAATCCTAATAGGCAACGGTTTGATCGGGATTTTGGGCCACAATATACACCAAACCAACAAACTAGGAATTACAATCCTAACTTGTATTGTGGTTTCCACAAAATTCAAGGCCATGACACTAGAACATGTCATGACTACAATAAATTCATGCAACATTTACCAGAGGAACAAAGACAACTCTTCATAGATATGTTCTTGGCATTCTCGCGTCACCGGTACCAAGTACTTTTACGAGGGCGCTTTTCCTCAAAATTCTCCCCTCAAGATCTTTAATGACCCCCTCCCAAATCACAATAACAATAGGTTAAATCCAAATGGGACAAATAAGGGCATAATGATAGGAAACAATGATCATGAAGCCTCAACTTCACTAAATCCGTTAGTTGTGCCACAATTAGGAAGTCAGCCGTGACCCAAGATAGTCGGTTTAGTGGAGTTAGATGCCAAACTACCCATGGAAGCTGTAACAAGGACACAAGAGTATTCCTCTCAGCCAAGTCCAAGTTACCTACCAGAGACAGATAACATCCAACAAATATTAGTAAAACCCGTAGGTGCCTATGATTTAATTAGTGATCTAACAAAAACCTTCTCACACATTTTGTTTTTGGACTTACTGAAGAACTCTCCCACCCACAGGGCTGCTCTTTTAGAGGCATTAGGTTTGAGTCATTTAATTAACATCACTCCACCTCTCGAAACACATGTAAACCATATAGACTTTGATATCCACCTCCAGGGGCAGCCAGATAGGGATATCGAGTTTATATTCGAAATAAACAAAATACCAACATATGCTGAGATTGCACACAGAGGCGATCCGGCCTTACACTTGCAAGTGTGGGTTTATAACAATTATGTGAAATGCGTGATGATTGAAGATGGAGCAAGTAGTTAACATAGTCCCCGTAATGCCTCGCTTCAACTACCACTTGAGACCAAGAAACAAACTAGGAAAATTATGGAATAATTTTTTTTAGGAAGAAGAGTCTTCAACCAAGTCGCAAGACACTAGTTTGAAACTAAATAGGTTCGAACAAATTATGATTAACCAAACAAAAATTTCCATCTTTATCTTATAACAAGCTTACAAGGCTCCAATATGGAGGTTACAAGTTTTCTAAGGTTCAGGGAGAAATTTATCGCCGAGCCCGCTCTCTATCAAGCCCAGAACTTCAACTATATTTTTAAAACACTTAGAATTATCAAAACTTTCCTAAACTAGGCTCATTGGATAGGAAATTTCCTCACCTTTCCAATCTTATAAAGAAGTCCTCCGAACTCCTTGAAAACTCAAGTTATGGCCGGACGGAGTTTTAGGGTAAAATTTTCCCTTAGAGGTCCGCGGGGATAGGGAGAAAATTGGGAAAATTGGGAAAATTTTCCCAATGCCACATGTCATCACGTGATTGGTGCGGGCGAGAGGGTTGAGGGGAAAATTTTAAAATTTTCCCAAAACCAAAGTCTCAATTTTCCAAAGGAAAATTTTCATCCATGCCTCCGCACTTGCTCAAATGGCCACGTGGCACTTTGTGATTGGCCACGGGCAGCGGAGGAAAAAGTGAAATTTTTCCAAAAGGGCAAAAAGTTAAGTTTTTCCATTTTGATCGGTGCACCTTCCCGCCACGTGTTAGCACGTGATTGGTTGGGGCCACGGAATTTTTGGAATTTTTCTAAAGTTCAAATTTAAATTTTTCTAAGGTCGAATTATTTCGTTTTTTTGGTTTGGGATGGCCATTTTGAAGTAAAACTTCAAATGGCCATAACTTTTGATAGGAAGCTCCATTTTTGGAAAACTTGGACTTTCTCGGAAATATCTTAGAGTCGTCTTTGCATAGAAAATATCAATTTTAGAATTTGGTTTCTAGGGTCAATTTTAAGAAATTGATCTCCGGGGTTTATAATTTTAAAATTGGCAATTTTCAACTTACAAATTTTATAAAACTTGGACTCTTCCTTCACTCAACATGTCAAATGGACATAGAGGATCAACTTAGGGAAGAATTAGAATGTTTTAAAGGTTTCAATTTTATCAATTTATTGAAGTTGTGTTTTTATCCAACAAGGAACAGAAAATGACTTAGAAGGGGATTGATTCAAAATTGGATTGATTGAATTGTTTTCTCTAATTTTCCTTGTCAAGTGGGTTCAATAGTTTCAAAGCATGTTAATTCATAGTATTTTTAAATTGATTGGGAAGTATAAAAGTGAAGTATTTTTTTTTTTTTTTAAATGTACATTACCGTATTTAACTTTGAAACAACAAGTTGTTGCTTTAAATTTGGTTTGTCTTTTTTTTTTTTTAAATTCAAACAACAATGATTCCTAAACTTAATCCAATGTAGTTTCTTATCAAAAATCCATGTAATTCAAACTAAAAGCATCTCTGAGTTTCCAGTTTTGATATACAATTTTGCAAGAAAGAATAACATTTAATTTCATTTCATATGCATCTTCTCAACATAAAAAAAAACAGAGATTCTTATTCTTTTCAAAATGGAACTTTATCCTTTGACAACAATACAATTTTACAAGAACCAATGCCATACTTCTATTGAAAATCAAATAACATTACAACTGATCTCTTTTCCAATTTGATCTGATTTCAAATTTCAAATACAAGTATGAAATGTTCTTCCCATTTTCTTTTCAAACTAAGCAGAAAGATACAATTCATTTCTACATTTGAATTTCAATGTTAAATATACAAGCGTATGACAGATCTTTTCCAATACAAGAGAATAGAATGTTTCATCTTTACATTTCAATTAAATTTCAGACTTCCATTTACCATACAATGGCTTCACATTACAAAATTATACAACTCATCCACGCGAAGTGGGAAGGGATTACAAAATTTTGCTCAAAGAGATGATCAAACTATATTCTTCTTTCTCCAAACATCACTTGCTGATTTCTTCATTCTTGTAACTTGAATCACAACAAGGAAGGGGGAAAGGCAACACTCTCCACCCAACCAAGATACCCAATGGGAAAATAGAAGCCATCTTGCCCCATTGGCCCCCGAGCCCCAACCATACTTGAAATGGAGCATGATAAAACAACACATGGCAACATAGCTTCTTTCACATATAACATACATTCACATGCACAAGGAAATGCACAAACAAAAAGATGTAGTTCTCAACTACAACAAAATTCCAATCAAAACAAAGGCTCCTTCTCCAAGCAAGCAAGCCAAGCAAGAGCAAGAACTATGGAGGTCTCCTTATGCCTCCCATGTTGAAATTGGGCATCCACCTAAAACAAACTACCAAAACATAACCATCCCATAAACCTTATCCCTCCTCAACCCCTCCTTATCCCTCCTCCAAATTTATCCCTTATACCTCCCCAAAGTAAGAAATGCAAGCATATTCTTTTCCCTAGGTGGATCCCAACCAACACTCCCTCCACAAGACAAGTGCCAATGGTAAATCCCTTATCCCTCCTCTGATAAACCTCATAGTCTTCTCTCCACACCATGCCCTAAGAATTATACCCATCCCTATAAGAATTTCAAACACAAATACATTCAAATTTCATGCTAAAAGAGGGAACAACAGAAATTTTTAAAAGTGAGAGCCTACCTCTCCATGATGGAGACTTGTTTCAAATGAAGCAGCTTCTTTTGATGCTCAAAACACAGTCCCAAAACAACAAGGTAAATGTATGCACAATCAAATACTCTTCTTCCACCAAGCAAGCTCCAAAATGTAAGAGAAATTTGACCCAAGAATGAAATTTCCAACCTTCAAAACCACAAAATGAGGAGGAATTCAAATTTTAAAGGAGAGGGTGGAAGAGGATGATGTGGATTCCAAGTGGGATGCCTCATCATTTTTCTTCCTTCCCCAAGAGGCAATCCACATCAACAAAAATCACCATAAGAGAAAATGACAAATTTACTTACATACACAATGTAGCCCATACCCCAAAAGGAAAACATTTAAATTTTGTAAGACAAGTGCAATCAATACTTAAACAAAAACATGTCAAAATGTAATAAAATAATTTGATTTTCACTCCAAATTAATAGACATGGTTGGTGGAGGATTTTGAGAGGTGTGGGACAAGTTTAACTTGTCCCACAAGCCTCCAAATTTGTCCTCCAAGTTCAAATTCGAATTTCAAAGAGGAAGGAGTGTTTGACCTTCCAAAATCAGCCTTACAACCTCTTACAAATTCTTACACAACCCATACTTGGTAACTTACACACTCTTCTAAAATGCATTAACTTCTATGACATTTATTTATGACAACCTTTTGACATAAGATTTATTTAATTACCATAAGGTTATAAAATATATAAATCAAATTTCATTTTCAACCAAGGCAAAAACATTTAATTTCACATTCCACATCCCATTTAATTAAATTAAATTTTAACTATATGACTCCCACATAATACTATCATATTTAAATAATTACAATAAAAGCACATTACAAAATAAAATACACACAACAATAAATAAAAGGGAACACAAAATAAACATACACACATATATGCCCCTATGGTCACAATAATGGAAATCCCCCCATGGGAAATCCTAACAACTAAACACACAATCAAACACAGTTGCCATGGTGACCTTGTTGATTTCACACTAAATTCCAATATGGTTAGTCTCCAGTCCCCCAACATTGTTGTGATTTTAACTTGAAAAATACAAAATACCTCCTTCAGCCTCGTGGCCACATCAAAACATCCAAATGACATAAGCAACATAAAATTATTAATTTTAAATCACAACAATATCAAGGATTCAATATTTATCATTAAAATTCAATTTGTAACTATATCATCATCCAATAGATTTCTATACTAGAGCTATTCATAATAATCAATGTCACATGTCCGAAATTAACATCAATAACTCCGTCCATGTCAACTAGTATATCATTATCCACATAATAATAAAATGTGTCAATGATCCTCAAGCACAATAATCGAATCCAGGATCAATATTAATCCATAGTCTAACATCTAACCATCATGCTAATAAAAACATGATAATGTCCATAATGATCCATGAGCTAGTATATACACATCCTGTTACATCAAAATATAATAATATCCAAAATATGATCAATAGAGTCAAGATCGATTATCTAAACAAAAGATCAAAGGAGAGTGGGCACTACATTCCCCTTCTCTTTCCTTCAAAACTAGGGTATGGAGAAACGAATTGTTCTATAACTATAAATACATTAAGAGGCTATGATAGCCTTAAAGCCACATCGATTGGAACTATAATACTACCGTCACCTTAGGACCCAAAAATATCGACTAAGTTTTATATTATAGATCGAGAAACCAACTATAATATGATCCTTTGCTGACCATGGATACACCATATGAAGGCAATCCCTTCTACATTATTTCAAGAAGTAAGATTCTTGCATTTAGGAAAGGTATTCGTAGCCAAAGGTGATCCAAAACCATTCGATTTACACCTAGCTGACTTAAAGAAAAGACCAGGCATTCACTCGGAGTTTGAACTCCCAACAAACCAACTTAATAAACCCACCGATGCAAGACCAGAAGAAAAGTTGGTACCTACAACAGATCTTGAGACTATGAGCCTAATCAAGACTATCCCTACCCTCAAAGATGAGGCTAACATTGTAGAAATAGTATTGTTAGGAACTGCTATAAAAATTGTTGAATTATTAGAACAGGATCTACCGATGTTCCTACCATTTGATTCTATAGGCATGGGATATACCCTAGGTGTTGGTTCTCTTCCAGCAGAGGATCTCTGCATGGTGGAAGTAGAAGATGTTAACAAAAAATATATCCCAACGTCTATATTCCCAGATAAATATTGGACTCTCCATTTCGATGGAGCTAGATGTCATTACGAAGCTAGGGTAGGTGTAATATTTACTTCTCAATAAGGAAAAGTCCAACCATTTGCCTTTAAACTAAATTTTGAATGTACGAACAATGGCGCTAAGTATGAAGCCCTCCTCCTTGGCCTCGTCTTAGCTAAGAGGATCAATGTTAATAACATCAAGGTGTTAGGAGACTCACAATTGGTAGCAAACCAAGTCTCTGAGGTGTATGATACCAAAGCTAAGCACTTACAGCTCTACAAAATAGCTGTATTGAATTTAAGCAAGGAGTTTAACTTCATATCAATTAAAGCAATCCCGCGAGAACAAAATCTTCTCACCGATTCAATAGTAACCTCAGCATCACGCTTCACTCCAAATAGTGAGTTGGAAGATACCCGTTTCATGGTATCTGTACGTACCCAAAATTGTAAGGTACTGTACTACCGGAACAACGTGACAAGTGCCCCAATGATGATACAGGTCTCCTCGCAAGGTGTTCGGAATCCGAAAAGATCTCCAAGTATGCGTTAACATCCCGCATGCCCCGCTTAGCCCTCCCGCGTGCTTTGTTTTCCCCTTTTCTTCTCTTTTCTTGGCCTTTTGCTCTTCAGTGACGAAACCGCCGCCCTGCATGGGCGGTGGTCTCGTGACCACCACCCTGATCAGGGCGGCGGTCCTATAACCACCGCCCTGCTCAGAGCGGTGGTCCTTTACGCATTTTCCAGAAAGTGTTTTAACGCGACTCACGTAAAAATCAACGTTTCACCAGCTTTTCCTTGCCGACTTGGGCTTGCATTTATGTTTTTGGTCCCCTGGAATAGTGTTTGGCCATTGTTTATAGTTTTAGAGTTCATTTTGGTTTTGATCTTTGGGTGAATGAAAAGCTATAAATAAATGGTTTGTGCACAAACAAATGGTCTCGCCCTCATTCAATTTTTTCATGCTCTCATTTTCATAGTTCAGTCTTTATTATTTTGCTTAGAAGCCATAGTTTCATTCCTTTGCATGTTTAATTAGCATTGTTCAGCTGTTGGTAAGCCACATACCCATCTTGTGCAAGCAGTACTGTTATTTCACCCAATCCATTGGAGTAAAATAGCTTAGGAAGCCATTAAAGTTACAGGTTTTGCTCCTCAAAACAGATAGTTTCAGGTTCTGGACACTTTATGTTGCATGACCCGCAATAAATCCCACTAGGAATTGCATAAGCCAAGCTCTGTACTCTTGCGCTATCCCTCTCCTACTCGCATTATATTCAGTCTGCATTCTGAGCTGCCTTTGTCCCAAAATCTACTTCCGTTGATGCTAGCATTACACGCTTTTCTGGATTCACGTGAACACAAAGGAACGAGGAGATCACACTGAGGGGACAAGATCACACACACCATTGGATTCGCCACTGTTCTGCAAAATCCAGGTTCTAGCTTTCAAAGTTCTAAAGTTAGAAATATATCAAATAGAGTAGATAATCATTTCTTTTCAGTTAAGTTTACTTTCGATATTGCCAGGGAAGTTGTGGGGATATATAGTTTCTAAGAAAATATGATTCATTCCTCACTTCTGAGGTAGGATCGAGAATCTGACAAATAGATTAAGCAAGTTATTTCATTATTTAGAATAGATCTACAAATTACACGCACAAATAAATACACTTGGTTATTTTGTTTGTTTTAAGTTTTATCTTAGTTGTCAAATTCTAGATACGTTTAAATAGCTACTTTTCTTAAATTCTTAAAAAGTTTCTTAAAATAAAAATAGAAGTTATATATGTTTTAGATTTATTCCACGTAGTTAAAATTTGCTTTATTGCAGCTTAGATTTACATTAGTGTTTTAGATGACAATCACGGACCTGGGAGCCTGTGGAATACATATTTGAGCCAATTGTGCCTCAACCCAACCTCGTCACTGCAATAGTTGACATAGACCAAAATCTCAGGATCCAAGTCTTCCAAACAACAACAGATTTACGACAGATCAGCTCTCAGTTGAGGGGATTAAATATAGAAGACGACCAAGCACACACGTTTTGGTCAAATCAACCGAACTACAGATTACCCTAGGCAAACATACACATGACTGTAGAAGGGTTCGAAAGAGAACAAACCTTTGGTTGTGATCCTTTGGTCCCACAGCCAGATGCAGGAGACACTCTTCTAGATATAGATACCAGCCTAAGAATCCAGGTTGCAAGAACGCCTGTGAGGTACTCTGAGAAGATCGCACAGTTATTAATCCTAAATATAGAAGTTGAGAAAGCATATGATTATTGGATACTAGGGATTAGGACTTGATTTCGTACATGACCATAACAGGACCGCAACAACCAAGAGTCTACTGGTCGTGATCCACAAATCCCGCAACCTAACAAATCCATAAGTCAATCAGATATAGACACTGGCCTACGCATATTAGTATTCAGATCTACCCCACTTCCACCCACCATCATCGAACAGCTATCCTTACTAGATATAACGGCTAACAAAGCTAGAGAATTCTGGACTAGGCCAGAGAATCGTCCGTAGAGTCGATTGTATTCATTACCCACCATATGACCTTATCTGGAGACATACACGAAACTATCCCAGGTCATTTTCCACGTATTCCACAACCCATAGATCGAATCACGCCAGAGCTCGATATTGATTGGAGCCTTCGAGCAGTCATCCTTGCTGATCGATCTATCACACCAGTTCAAGTTAGAAGGGCCTTCTTTGCCTTAGATTCGCAAATTCCACTAGTGCGTATTGAAGACATTAGATTGCCTAACTAGTTTTTCTAGCATCCCACGCATATTCCATCCCCACCGGCTGTCTCGCACGACCTCGGGAGGTCGGGTACGTGGAAGAGTTACCTGTAGATTCCCACGCTTGCTTGTCGCTTTTCAAAGTAAAAATTGGTGAACCCGACGTGAAACAAACAATCTGCTTTCACCTTCTCTTTGAGAAGTTTCATCTTTCTCATCCACTTCGCTCCTTCCCATTATTCTCGGGTATTCATATACCCCCGAATATGTCAGATTCGATGCATATGGCAGACTCCTCTTGGGTCTTGAGGCATACTACGCCCAATGTAATAGGCAATCATCACCCTCACTCTCAATATGGGGGGACAACTACTCAACTAATCAGTTGTCAACACAAACTCCAAGGATCAGATATAATTCATCTTTTCAAACTGAGGAGTTAGATCAACCCCTCTCAAACAACAAACAGAGCCTTCAGGCTCGAATAATATGACGTTTACCAGAGAATCTGGTTCATCTCCTCAGATGCTACTTAGACCACAAATTAGTAGACAATCGACTCCATACCCGGTCTTAGATGATGAACAATCAATACGTTATCCTAGGAGTGAACAACATTCTCGGGGTATGTACCCACCTGTAGGAGGTTTACAAACGCAACCCGAGGTCTCTTTCCAAGAAAATACCTCTATGCCACTGCATATAGGAAATACTCTCGAGAAACTTGGCAAGATAGCGATCAATTCATAGCAGGATATCACATGCCTATACAACACTAGGGTATACAACAAACACCACTAAGGCAAAGCACCGTGACTTCACCAAATGAAGTCATTTCAACGTTAGTAGAAAAAGTGAGAGGGTTAGAACTTGCCCAAGCAAGTCAAAATTCACAGTTCATGCAAGCAGGAAGTTCCAATCCTCCACGCTATCCTAGCCAAGTAGATCTCCTCACAGGAGTAGGCACGTTAGGCATGCCTCCTCAGTATCCACAACAAACGCCAACTAGGCCCATCATCTCTAACACCATTCCTCCCGGTCTAGTATCAAACAATCCATTCCTGGATAATACCCCGTCATACTTAAACATGTACTCCAAATCACCACAAGGAGATATGTTCTCCTCTCCCGGCATTTTTGCTCAAACACAGGACTTCCCTATGCCCCTTGCCAACGCATACGCTGCGCCATATCAACAACCCATCCCACCACCACTCCTCAAAGAAGCACCATCAATGGTCGAAACCTATGCGATAGGGACTTATTCAAATATTTGAAAGAGCCCTTAGACTTCACCATACGAAGCGTCATGCTTCCAAGACCCCTTCCTGATTTACCCAAGTACAAAGGTGAGGGAGATCCAAACGCACATATCAAGGCTTACGCCAGCCATACGAGAACTACTCCCTTGGGATGGGGTTGTTGCTAAAATATTCCCAAAACCTTGAAGGCATTGCTCTCGATCGGTATTATAGAATACCTGAGGCTTCCATCCATTCATTTAAACAACTCGTATCAGAGTTCATTAAGGCATTTGACATGAACAAACTGTTAAGAACAGGAATCAGGGAATTCTTGCACATTAAACAAGAACACAATGAATCCGTCACCCATTTCATCCAAAGGTGGCGATACGCTTCTTTATTCTTCAAAGAAGTGCTCCAAATATGGATCGATGGAACTATGTGATTTATTCCTTCATTCTCTCAGCAGAGAGGTGAAGGAAGAAGTCCAAAAGTTCCCACTAAGAACTTACGATGAAGTACTTGAGAGCGCTTTCGAATAGATCAAGCAGCAGAATTGATAGTGGTCGTAAGACATATGGAACAAACGGGAGGTTAATCACCTCCACCTTAACACTACAAATTATCAACTACCCCAAACATCAATCAAGGACCTAAAATCCTTAACAAAAATCGGGGTGTAACAACTGATGGAGTAACCGATCAGCCCAAGAAGGTAAATGTTGTCAATACTCCATCACAAACAAACAACCAACGAAACAACAACTTTACCCCGACGATCAATACAGTGGATTTTAACCATCCAACAACAACAACAACGGCGAAATCCCATACAAGGGCCAAGCCAAAACTCATTTGGTTATCAAAACCAAAATCAAAGCCAGAAACAACAAATGCAAAACTTTAATCCTAATAGGCAATAGTTTGATCAGAGTTTTAGGCCACAATATACACCAAACCAACAAACCAGGAATTACAATCCCAATTCATATTGTGGTTTCCACAAAATTCGAGGTCATGATACTAGAACGTGTCGTGACTACAATAAATTCATGCAACGTTTTCCAGAAGAACAAAGACAGTTCTTCACAGATTTGTTTTTGGCAGATCCCGTGTCACCACCACCAAGCACGCTCACAGGGGCAGTTTCCCCTCATAATGCTCCCCTCAAGATCTTTAACGATCCACTCCCAAATCATGATAATAACAGACTAAATCCAATTGGGACAAACAAGGGTGCAATGACGGGAAACAATGATCATGAAGCCTCGACTTCACTAAATCCATCAGTTGCGCCACAATTAGGAAATCAGCCAAGACCCAAGATAGTCAGTTTAGTAGAACTAGACACTGAACTACCTATCAAGCTATAACAAGAACACGAGAATATTTCTCTCAACCAAGCCCAAGTCACCTGCCAGAAATAGAAAAGAGTCAACAAATAGTAGAAAAACCCGTAGGTGCCTATGATTTAATTAGCGACCTAACAAAAACCTTCTCACACATTTCATTTTTAGACTTACTAAAAAACTCTCCTACTCACAGGGCTGCTCTTTTAGAAGCATTAGGTTTAGGTCATCTAATTAACATCACTCCACCTCCTGAAACACAAGTAAATCATGTAGATTTTGATATCCACCCTCCGGGCAGCCGGACAAGGATGTCGAATTCATATTCGAAATAAGTAAAATGCCTACAGATGCTGAGATTGCACGCCGAGGTGATCCAGCCTTACACTTACAAGTATGGGTTTATAATAACTACGTAAAACGAGCAATGGTTGATGATGGGGCCGCAGTTAACATAGTCCCCTTCTCTTTCCTTCAAAACTAGGATATGGGGAAACAAACTGTTCCACCACTCGAAATACATTGAGAGGCTATGATAGCCTTAAAGCCACTTCGATAGGAACTATAATACTACCGGTCACCTTAGGACCCAAAACAATCCTAACTGAGTTTTATATTATAGATCGGGAAACTAATTATAATATGATCCTCGGCCGACCATGGATACACCGAATGAAGGCAATCCCTTCTACGTTATTCCAAGAGGTAAGATTCTTGCATCTAGGAAAGGTGTTTGTAGCCAAAGGTGATCCAAAACCTTTCGATATACACCTAGCTGACTTAAAGAAAAGACCAGGTGTGCACTCGGAATTTGAACTTCCAACAAACCAACTTAATAAACCCACTGACGCAAAACCAGAGGAGAAGTTGGTACCTACAACGGATCTTGAAACTATCAGCATAGCCAAAACAACCCCAACCCCCAAAGATAAGGCTAACACTATAGAAACGGTATCATTAGGGACTACTGCAAAAATCGTTGAGTTAATAGAACAAGATTTACCAATGTTCTTACCATTTGATTCAGTAGGCATAGGATATTCCCTAGGTGTTGGTTCCCTTCCAGCAGAGGATCTCTGCATGGTAGAAGTGGAGTGCACAAACGCAAAGCAGATACCCCAACATCTATACTCCCAACTAAGTATTGACTCTCCATTTTGATGGAGCTAAATGTCCGTTATGGAGCGGGGCAAAGGTATAATTTTACTTCGCCCAAGAGAAAGTCCCGCCATTTACCTTTAAGCTAAATTTTGAATGCACAAACAACGGCGCTGAGTACGAAGCCCTCCTCCTTGGCCTCACCTTAGCCAAAAGAATTGGTGTTGATGACATCAGAGTCTTAGGAGACTCACAATTAGTGACAAACCAAGTTTCTGAAGTATACGAAACCAAAGCCGAACACTTGCAGCTTTACAAAAAGTCATGTATTAGATTTAAGCAAGGCATTTAACTTCATATCCATCAAGCAATCCCGCGAGAGAAAAATCTTCTCGCCGATTCAATAAAGAACTTCAAAGATCACGTTTTACTCCAAGAAATGAGTTAGAGGATACCCATTTCACAAGATATCCATTCGTGATGAACCATTGATAAAAACAATGACAAATCCCCTTTAAACAAAAGTGAATCTACCATTCTCTGATCATGTTAATAGTGATGTGGCTACTTTGGATTACTTAAACGCCTATGCAAAGACTACATCTCTCCTATCATATGCTAGATTTGTCCTTAATTCCACATTCGTCTTCCTACTTCGGAAATCCCATGATGGATCTTCCCTCACAAATGGAACCTAGCATATACGCAGAGAAAATGGGGATGATTTGGATTTACCTCCAAAGACCACCCCGAGTTCAAGAGGGTAACACCTCTTTGATCGAAGAAACAATCGATGTCAACATCGGACAGAAGACGAACCAAGAATATTGAAATTAGGGTCCTCGTTAACCCCAGAAGAAGTAGAAATACACACTCGATCCTCAAAGAACATCAAAAAGCTTTTTACATTTAATTATAAGGAAATGACAGGCGTCGCACCACACATCATGCAAAGGCACAACCTCATCACTAAATCTAATGCAAAGCCGCTAAACAAAATCAAGACCCATGAAACCCAAGGTGGCTCTCATGGTGAAAGAGGAGGTAATAAAACTCCTACAAGTAGGATTCATCAAACCAATGACTACTCCCAATGGGTATCTAACATCGCTCCCGTTCTCAAGAAGAATGGAAAGATACGCATCTCGCATAGATTTCCGAGACATCAACAAAGCATGTCCTAAGGACGACTTCCCATTGCCATCTATCGATGTCATTGTTGATGCAACAAATGGGTTTGAACTTTTGTCTCTCATGGATGGATTCTCGGATACAATCAAATCAAAATATCCGAGCAAGATCAAGCTAAAACCACGTTTATAACTCCTCGGGAACCTATTGCTATGTTGTTATGCCATTTGGCTCAAAACGCCGGTGCTACGTACCAATGAGCTATGACATATATATTCCACGATTTAATTCATAAAATCATGGAATCCTACGTAGATGACTTATTGGCTAAGGCCAAGAAGCGTTGACCATCCATAAGTACTCCATGTCATTCTTTCACGCCTAATAGAATACTGAGTCATACTAAATCCAAAGAAATGCGTCTTTGGCGTAACAGGAGGAAAGCTCCTAGGTTACATCATATCGTCACGAGGGATAGATGTTGATCCAACCAAAATTCGGGCTGTCCTCGAAATGGTTCCACCTTCAAATGAATCTGAATCGTGTCATTTCTCGAAAATCCGGGTGCAATACGAAGATTCATCCCGACTTGAGCTTCGCCATTCATCCAATCAACAATTTACTCAAGAAATATTATAAAGATTGATTGGACCAAGACTGCAATGAAGCTTTTGATGCGCTTAAGCGTTTCTTGTTGTCACCACCTACGCTAATGCCACCTAAGCTAGATCGCCTGTTAATTTTATATTCACGAGCTACCAATGTCTCGCTGGCCTGTATGTTGGCCCAAGAGGACGATGACAAGAGGGAACGCACAATTTATTTCATTAGTTGAACATTACTTGACTATGAAACACGTTATACATAAAGTAACGAGAATGCCTCGCTATAGTCTTTGCTACTAAATGCTTAAGACACTATATGTTGAATCAAGAAATGAGGGTCATGGTAAAAATGGACCATTTACGAACTTTCCTCACACAAGGATCCTTGTCTAAAAAGGTCGGACGTTTTATAACCTTAATGGGGAATTCAAATTAACATTTATAAATCAAGTCGGTTAAGGGACAAATCATCGCAGATTGGTTAGCCGATAACCCATTAGATGGAGGTGATCTAATAGATTTAGACTTTCCAGATGAGTGCGTATACTACATCGAAACCCGCCCTCTATCTCTCGAGTGTCTTTGGTACACCGATATCATTAATTATATCATGGACCATACGTACCTGCAAGAAGTTACACCGCAATAAAGAAGACGGTTACGTATTATTGCAGCCAAATACGTCATCATAGAGCAAGTACTCTACCGAAAAGCATTCGATGGAATGCTCCTAAGATGTGTCGACACAGAAGAATCCAAGAAGATTCTCCATGAATCCCACAATGGAATATGTGGAGGCCACTTCGGTGGCCATGCCACCGCTCAAAAATACATCGAATGGGCTATTTCTAGCCCACTCTAGAACATGACGCAATAGAGTTTGTACGCAGGTGTCATAAGTGCCAAGAATTCTCCCATGAGATCCACATGCCGGCACAAGCTCTACAACCAATCGCTACTCCATGGCCCTTTTCTACATGGGGCCTAGATTTGATAGGGAAATTCTCTCCCTCATCCACAGATGGCCATAATTTTATAATCACGGCCACCGAATATTTTACCAAGTGGGTAGAGGCTATGCCTCTTACTACTGTACCTGGTTCTGTAATCGCCAAGTTCATTTTAAACCAAATCATTTGCAGATACAGTATCCCAAATCATTATCTCCGATAATGGAACTTCTTTTAAGAATGAAGAGGTTCGCGAACTATGCAATAAATTTAAGATAAGCCATCATACGGCTTCCTTGTATTACCCTCAAGCCAACGGACAGGCTGAAGCGACAAACAAGACACTGAAAGCCATTCTCCTTAAAACTGTGAAAGAAAACAAACGAGATTGGCATTTGAAGTTATATCCGGCCTTGTGGGCCCACCGAACCTCAATAAGAACACCAACGGGAGCCACTCCTTTCTCATTAGTATTTGGGGCAGAGGCAGTTCTCCCACTTGAGGTTGAAATACCTAGTCTCCGCATTTCATTACAAGGGATTCTGGATGAAGACGCTTACAGAGAAGCACGTCTTTCCCAACTAGAAAGCCTAGATGAAACTAGGTTAGATGCTGAACAACGACATAGAGTTTATGCCGACTATGTGCCGGGCAAAGACAACAAGAAGGTCTATGAATGTGACATATATGAAGGTGATCTAGTTCTAAGACTAGACAACTGGATCGACAAGAAGACCGGTGAAGGAAGGAAATTCCGGCCCAAATGGTTGGGCCCATACCGAGTCATGAAGGACTATGGAAATGGTGCATACCTCTTATGTACGCTAGAAGGTGAGGAATTTGGCGAAACAGTCAATTCCCTGCACCTCAAGTGTTTCTACGCATAAGCAACTAGCACTACTTATATATATTTACATTGCATCTTCATATAGATTAAGATCATTTTGTCCACTTGTTTCTTACATAAATGGTGATCAAGGAATCTATTCTCAAAGCAATTCATTACAAACTCATGATGTTGTTGGCATAAACTCTTTAATCATACCTCTCCATTTTCATGATGTCATCAAATTATCTCGGAATCATTTTATCAAATAAAGCTAGATATGACAAAGTCTTAACGGTAACCATACCAAGATCTGCAAGTTTATTCTCGCTTTGATTTCTTCTTAGGGCAGGTGTCTTGCCTATGGTCTGTTCTAGAAGCTTCATGGTGTCACATCTATCCCATATGTATATCTCTTTGGAAATAAGCACATACTGACGTTTTACTCAAGAAAACAAGTCAAAAAGTGATTAAATAGAAAATTTTAATTTTACACATTTCCTTGCCCCACCAACCTTCGGTGATGAGCTTGCATCTCTTACTAGTGACGTAGGGTTGGGAAAGGATGGAAATGCCCTTACTCGCCTATGCTTTGCCCATGGTGTTAAACCCACGCTTCTTACTAGTAGCATGGGGCAAAGTGTAGGGGGTCCTCTTGACAAATAAATACAAATGGTCATACACAAATAATTCAAACTTTGAAACTTTGAGTCAAAGATAAATGAATCAGATGTTCAAAATTCCAAGAGAGTTAAAATCCTAAAAACCCAGATTTTGTCTACTATGTGGCCATCTACGGATCTAAGTCTAGATAAACCGCAAAGTAAGTTGCATTCTAAACTATGAAGTCACTCGGGTAGAGTAAGCTTGTAGCTTCCAATTTGGTTCCACCAAAGCTTTGTCTGTCTTTCATCACTATCATTTCAGCTACACCTCGCAACTTGTGCCCTTTCTAGCTCTCGGTGATGAGCCCTCGCATCTTACTAGTTGCGTGGAGTTAGGAGTGGGGCAAGTTTATCTGTTCATCATACTGGTTTGTATTCATCACTTTGCAAAACAAACATGAGGTATCCAAAATTGCTTACAGAAGCTAAGATTCAAAATCACATTATATCTACATATATCAGCATCATGAAATACACAAAAGGAAACAAACATTTGCATCATTTGTTCTCCATTGCATACATTCTAAAAAGCATATAAACATACATCGTAGTATACATAGGGAAACTAGAAATAGAAAGGAAACCATGAGTGCCAAGATTTTGATCCAAAATGAATGCGTATATATAAATGATCAATGTTTATATACAATGCCATCATGCACTAAGCATGGTCAAAATGCTCAAAGAGCCCGTGATATACAAAAGAATATATAAAACAAAATCTACGAGAGCCAAGTGGCCTCTCAATCCCTACGCGACCCCTCCGAAGGTGCACGCCACGCCTAGGACTCTAGCTACGCCGGCGCTCTGAATGTACGGAGGGCTCAGGATCCCGAGGAGCAGCCGCAGTCTCACCACGAGAATGGCTCCTCATTAGACACTCACCGTCCCCTGTACCCCGCTAGCTCTGGTGCAAAGGGTCGATACCATCCCGCCACATGCCGATCGGAGCAAAGATGCCGGTATGCCTACCACCATCAAGGCTCCCAACATCTACGAACACTCTCCGACGGGTCCTATCCATGGGGATCATCAGTGAGTCGCACACACCCCCGCGGATCAAATCTTGCCACTCATCAACAGTCTCTGCAAAACAAAGGAGAAAACGAATTAGAAACTAAACAAGAAACCAAAAATACAAAATAAGCAACTAAGGAGAGCCTACAAATAAACATTAAAAGGGAGAAAGGGTAACTTACTCGATCACTGTGCCTCCAGATGGGTCATTTGGGGCGCACTCACCGCGGATGCCGCCACCGACCGAGGGACTACTTTTGTGGCAGGAGCAACGTGTCACCTCACAACGGATTCATCCTCTCCACCGTGGCCCCGGAGAGTGGCTCCTCCGAAACTAGAGTATCCTCTCTATGCTCTACTCAAACTCTCTCTGCCTGCATGATATCCTGAGTGTCATGCCACTCAGGATCATTGTCCTCTGTCTCCCCCCGTAAACTCCTCAGACTCGAGTCTACCTCTATAGGGTCATCGCTGCTGTGGGCAGGACCCGTGGCAATCTGAAGTAAAGGTGCCTGAGGTGCACCAGCTCTCCCTCTAGCACGAACTATCCTCCTGGCTGCAATAGGAATGCCAGGAGTAATCACTGTCCAACCTCGGCCTCTAGGCCCCCCTCTGGCCTCACGAACTGATCTGTAGACCGGCGCCACTGGGGGAAGCATACCCGTATATGGTAGGCCAAACTGCTGAGGAACCCGGCCAAAGGGGTGCACCTCCACTCATCCCACTCTATCAATGAGCTGCCCTGTGGTGGAGCAGGAGATCAAGGTAAGAGTCTCCTCGCCCCATACGCCCACCATAGTCTGATACGGTGTCACCTCCATGTCGGGCAAGTAGTCGGAGGAAATCGGGCCGATGAGGTGCTCTAAGACCGACATGTCTGTCCATCTGGCTGCCCTAACAGCTCCAGGATCTGCCACCTCCACACCCCTGCCATAAGGGATGAAATGCTCATAAACCCAACTCATGACTAGAGTCGGGTGGCTCAATGACTGCCCCTGTAAACGGACCACCCTGTATAGATCGTGGTAGGTGGTCCCAAGAATGTCTCGCTCCCAAGCATATATCCGACCATGCCCCTCTATCTCTGTGTAATAATGGGGGCCCAACAAAGATAATAATGTGTCTCCTCCCTTGTCCCCCGATCAATCTTGAGGCAAGGATCCCCATGATGGCCTATCGAAATACGGGATGGGAAAGAAGGAATGGATCGAACTCTCACCCTCTTCTTTGACCCCGTGGAGATGGCCGCATCTCCCATATAAGTCTCCCACTGTGCAACTGTGCCCGTGAGCTTGCGCGCCTCTAAAGTGAGTCACCTCCCCGATGATCGGGACCCCCTGCAATGCGGTAGACGCCCTCCAATGTAATGGTCCACTCGCCATGTACTCTCCTGCACCTAAGGTGTTCCGATCTGCATCCCAGTATGAAAACAAGTCACAAAGGATGTGACTAGATGGTGTAACATGGGGCATGCGTGATATGCGCAATATGCCAGCTCTCTGAAGCGTGTCCTCCTCATCCTGTGAGAGGGCATCTAATACTCCCTGGGAGCCAATCACACTCCTCTCTCTACTCCAATGGATGTACTCCTCTCTCACCCGCATACACCCAAAAACACACAAAACAAAGTAAGTTAGCATCCAGGCAATACCGAGAAAATCATGTAAGCACGTAGAAATGCTAAAAATACAAACACACTTCAAAAAAGGATTCTTTTTGCATTCTCATGCAAAACCGCCGCCCCTAAGCAGGAGGGGCGGTTTCAGTAATCGCGCCTTAAGGGCGACAATGTCAGGTAACCGCCGCCCGAATCAAGAAGGTGGTCATGTGACTTCTTACCCCCTAGGGTAGGGCAGCGGTCGTGGTCCGAAAATCCACGCAGGTTTTTAAACTAAAAAGGCCTAAAAAGTGCAAAAAATGGCCATTTAACCTAAAAACAGAGCCTACCCAGTAGAGCGCCCTGTGGACCTTTTAACACTAGCATTTTCAAAAATGACCCCCCCATTACAGAGTATTTAGCATTTCAAAATTAAGGGGGAAAACAATAAATCAAGAAAAATAACCCGTGATCGCGAGGTCGATGTTCGCATGTGGAGGCATGATCACTATCTCGTTGCGACGTTTTGACTCTACTCACGCAAGAAACCGTCACCGTGGTCCCAGAGCTCAAAATCAACCAAATCGACTCACGCAAATGAATAAGAAAATGGGCCCACTTTCATATATATAAGACTTTTCTGTTTCATTTTAAAATGACCTTTTCATAGGTTTGGAGCACTCGATGGAGGTAAATTCCTATCCCCACACAAATGGTACGTTCTCATTCCCTATTATTCTTAGCATTTATTTTTCAAACTATCAGATCTATCTCGCACTTGAGTTCTCTTTTCATTTTGGCAGGTAAGTGGGAATATTGGATGGCATCATTTCAACACACGGACATGTCGTATAACTTCTAACTTCCCATTTCGACCGCCATACTCTGACCCACCGTTTTACGCCTCTTCATGGCTAAAACACTTCTCCGAGGGGGCAATATGTACGTACTCCAAAATCGTAAGGTACTATACCACGCTTTAACAACATGTGACAAGTGCCCCAATGATGATACAGTCTCCTCGCAAGGTGTCTTGGAATCTGGAAAAGATCTCCAAGTATGCGTTAACATCCCGCATGCCCGCTTAGCTCCCCAGTGCTTTGTTTTCCCCTTTTCTTCTCTTTTCTTGGTCTTTTGCTCTTGATGGCCAAACCGCCACCCGCATGGGCGGCGGTCTCGTGACCGCCACCCCGATCGGGGTGGTAGTCCTGTAACCACCGCCCGCTCATAGCGGCGCGGTCCTTTACACGTTTTCTGTAAAGCGTTTTAATGCAACTCACGTAAAAATCAACGCTTTCACCAGCTTTTCCTTCGCGACTTGGCTTGCATTTATGTTTTTGGTCCCCTAGAATAGTGTTTGGCCATTGTTTATAGTTTTAGAGTTCAGTTTGGTTTTGATCTTTGGGTGAATGAAAAGCTATAAATAAATGCTTTGTGCACAAACAAAGGGGTTTTCCCTCATTCACTTTTCATGCTCTCATTTTCATAGTTCAGTCTATTATTTTGCTTAGAAGCCATAGTTTCATTCCTTTGCATGTTTAGTTAGCATTGTTCATCTGTTGGTAAGCCACATACCCATCTTCAGTGTGCACAAGTCATTGTTATTTCACCCAATCCATTGGAGTAAAATAGCTTAGGAAGCCATTAAAGTTGCAGGTTTTTCTCCTCAAAACAGGATAGTTTCAGGTTCTGGACGCTTTATGTTGCATGACCCGCAATAAATCCCGCTAGGAATTACATAAGCCAAGCTCTATACTCTTGCGCTATCCCTCTCCTACTCGCATTATATTCAGTCTGCATTCTGAGCTGCCTTTGTCCCAAAATCTACTTCTGTTGATGCTAGCATTACATGCTTTTCTGGATTCACGTGAACACAAAGGAACGAGGAGATCACACTGAGGGGACAAGATCACACACACCATCGGATTCGCCACTGTTCTGCAGAATCCAGGTTCTAGCTTTCAAAGTTCTAAAGTTAGAAATATATCAAATAGAGTAGATAATCATTTCTTTTCAGTCAAGTTTACTTTCGATATTGCCAGGGAAGCTATGGGGATTGATAGTTTCTGAGAAACTATGATTCATTCCTCACTTCTGAGGTAGGATCGAGAGTCTGACAAATAGATTAAGCAAGTTATTTCATTATTTAGAATAGATCTACAAATTACACAGACAAATAACTACACTCGGTTATTTTGTTTGTTTTAAGTTTTATCTTAGTTGTCAAATTCTAGATATGTTTAAATAGCGCTTTTCTTAAATTCTTAAAAAGTTTCTCAGAAAAATAGAAGTTATATATGTTTTAGATTTATTCCACGTAGTTAAAATTTGCTTTGTTGCAGTTAGATTTACATTAGTGTTTTGTATGACAATCACGGGACCCAGGGAGCCCAGGGAATACATATTTGAGCCAATTGTGCCTCAACCCAACCTCGTCACTACAATAGTTGACATTGATCTCCGAAAATGGTACTTATTTATTTATTTATTTTTGAAGTACTTAGAAAATTTCCAGATTTTGAAATTTACGTAATCAACATTGATCTTGAGTTAATTTGATCCAATTTTTTAGGTGTCTTGAAACCCAAATCCTCAATTCTTCCAAAAGACCAATTAATCTGATTTTTCAACTTTAAGTGAATCGCTTGAATCTAATACAAATCCATTTTACTTCACAGTTGATTTTTAATCATACACTCAAACTGACATTTGAATCTAAGATGATAAGTGTATTCAAATCTTGTTGTGGGTTATGGATACTGAAAGTTCCTTCAATCCATTTACTCCAGTTTTATACTTATTTTATCAATTAATAAAATTAATCCAATGATGAATTTCAACTGATAAAAATCTTTAAAAAACTGAAATGCACAAATCCACAAAACAAGAAATTGATAACGGAGTTCACCCGAAGGCTACATCTCCGGATTCACAAAAAGTGAATCGATCCATTAAACGTCCAATGAAGTACAATATCCCTTCAATATTGACTTAACAGACCTTTATACCTGCAAATGAGCTGATTCAAACCTCAAGGAATTCTGCAATTTACCATAATCATTCCCAAGTTCATCCGTGGCTCCTACAGTATTTCTTCTGTTTGTTCCCTGTGTAAATACGTTCAAAAAATGTCTACAACTTGAAATATACAAGACCTATATAGATAAGGTTTACATTTATGGAAAATTTAGGAAATTATTAAAAACTTCCCCTTTTACTTCATGGTCTGATTCGGATCAGAAGTGGATGCAAAATACAGATCTCTGCTTGCCCTCGTGCAATTCAGAAACTGCGATGGAAAAACGCCTACACAGAAAAATATATAGCACTTCATGCAACAAAAGTTACCTTTCTGGAAATATCTTATAATTTTGAACAACTTTTATTTTTACACCAAGTCTTAATTCAAACCATAAGTGCCTCGAAAATTGTGATCTCTCGCAAACTGGTCCTCGGTTGTCCCCCTTTTCAACCTACCAAAAGCTTCCCTTTAAATAGATGTGATCTCCTTCTCTATCACTTGCTACAAAGTGGCAGCTTGGGAAGGCTGATTACTATTTTGGAAAGGGTTCAAATCCCCCTTCCATAGGTTTAGGAGCCCAATTTAGCCATTGACCCCACGTTTGGTGGGAAAGAGATAAGATAAGCCTTAAAATAGCTTTTTTGGCCACAAAATCCTCCTTATACCATGGGATTTGAATTTATTCACATGGAATGGATTAAATAGATTTTTAAAATTATTATTTTAAAATCTAAATCCACTACAAACCTGCCAAGTGTCACGCCAATAATATGCCATTTGTCCACGTTAGAGTGTGCCACGTCATCATTTGACCGCAACTTTGACTATGCATATCTTTCGCATACGAACTCAGATTTGGTCCGTTCAAAATGCGTCAGAAAGCTTGCGATGAGCTCTATACCATGGAACTGATTTTGAAACATTACAGTACCATCAATTTTTCCTCATCACCAACTGCCACGTGTCACCTTGTCATTGGTCCACTGGTTGACCTATTGACCAGAGTTGACCCGTTTGGAGGCCCATCTTCGACCAAAATGATAGAATTTGCATACAGATTCTGCATTTACGGAGTTCAAAGCATACCGTCAGAAAAGGTCTCAATAATCCCTTTAGCATGGTCCTATTTTAGGGAATTTTAGGAAAATTTTCATAGTGAAAAATCCTCCAGATCAGACATAGACCAAAATCTCGTGATCCAAGTCTTCCAAACAACAAATGCATTTTACTGACCAGATCAGCTCTCGGTTGAGGGGATTAAATATAGAAGATGACCAAGCACACACGTTTTGGTCAAATCAACCGAACTACAGATTACCCTAGGAAAACATACACATGACCAGTAGAAGGGTTTGAAGAGAACAAACCTTTGTTGTGATCCTTTAGTCCCACACCAAACGCAGGAGACACTCTTCTAGATATAGACACCAAACTTCAAGAATCCAGTTGCAAGAACACTTGTGAGGTACTCGAGAAGATCGTATAATTATTAATCCTAAATATAGAAGCTTGAGAAAGCATATGATTATTGGATACTAGGGATTAGGACTTGATTTCATACATGACCATAGCAAGAGGACCGCAACAACCAAGAGTCTACATGGTCGTGATCCACAAATCCCGCAACCTAACAAATCCATAAATCAATCGGATATAGATGCTGGCCTACGCATATTAGTATTCAGATCTACCCCACTTCCACCCACCATCGTCGAACAGTTATCCTTACTAGATATAATTGCTAACAAAGCTAGAGAATTCCTGACTAGGCCGAGAATCATCCGTAGAGTCTGTCAAACCCTCTTTTAACAAACATAGATGAGAACAAATCTACTATCCTAGACCACATTGATAGTGATAGAGCCACTCTAGATTACTTAAATGCCTATGCAACATTACATCTCACCCATCACGTGATAGATTTGTCCTTAATCCCACATTCATCTTCCTACTTTGGAAATCCCATGATAGAGCTTCCCCCACAAAAGGAACTCAGCATATACACAATAGAAAATGGAGACGATCTGGAATTACCTCCAGCCCCGCTTGAGTTTGAAGAAGGTAACACTTCTTTAATCAAGAAACAATTGATATTAACATCGGAACAAAGGATGAACCAAGGATATTGAAACTAGGATCCTCGTTAACTCCATCAGAAGTAGAAATACACACTCGAATCCTCAAGGAACATCAGAAGGCTTTTGCATTTAATTATAAAGAAATGACAGGGGTTGCACCACACATTACGGTACATAACCTCATCACTAAATCAGATGCAAAGCCAATTAAACAAAAATCGAGACCAATGAAACCCAAGGTAGCTCTCATGGTGAAGGAAGAGGTAATGAAACTCCTCCAAGTAGGATTCATCAAACCAATCGATTACTCTCAGTGGGTATCTAATATCGCTTCCCATGCTCTAAAAAGAATGGGAAGATACGCATCTGCATAGACTTCCGAGACATTAACAAGGCATGTCCTAAGGATGACTTCCCATTACCATCCATAGATGTCATCGTTGATGCAACAGCTGGATTTGAGCTTTTGTCTCTCATGGATGGATTCTCAGGATACAATCAAATCAGAATATCCGAACAAGACCAAGCTAAAACCATGTTTATCACTCCTTGGGGAACCTATCGCTACACTGCTTATGCCATTCGGTCTCAAGAACGCGCATGCTACATACCAACAGGGCTAATGACGTATATATTTCATGATCTTATTCATAAAATCATGGAATCCTATGTAGATGACTTGTTGGCCAAGGCCAAGAGGTGTTGTGATCACCCGGAAGTGCTCCGCATCATTCTTTCACGTCTAATAGAATATGAGTCACAAATTAAACCCAAAAAAATGTGTCTTTTGTGTGACAGAGGGAAGCTCCTAGGTTATATTATATCATCATGAGGGATCGATGTTGACCCATACCAAAATCTAGGCTTGTTCTCAAATGGTCCCACCTTCGGATGAATCTAGAATCAGGTCATTTCTCGGAAAACTCGGTGCAATCCAAAGATTCATCCCATTTAAGCTTTTTTCCATTCATCCAATCAACAATCTACTCAAGAAAGATTATAGTATTGATTGGACCAAAGACTGCAATGAAAGCTTTCAACGTAGTTAAGCGTTTCTTATTATCACCACCTACGCTAATGCCTCCTAGCCGACCACCCGTTAATCTTATATTCATGAGCTACTAATGTCTCGCTAGCCTGTATGCTGGCTCAAGAAGACGATGACAAGAGAGAACGCGATCTATTTCATTAGCCAACATTGCTCAACTATGAAACACATTATACACAAGAAGAACGAGAATGCCTTGCCATAGTCTTCACAACCAAACACTTAAGACATTACATGCTAAATCAAGAAACAAGGGTCATTGTAAAAACTAGACCATTTACAAACTTTCCTCACACAAGGGTCCTTGTCTAAGAAGGATGGATGCTTTATAACCTTAATGGGGGAATTCAATTAACATTTGTAAATCAAAATCCATTAAAGGACAAATCATTACGGATTGGTTAGCTGATAACCCACTAGACGGAGGCGATCTAGTAGATCTGGACTTTCCCGATGAATGCATATACTACATCGAAACCAGACCTCCTATCTCTGAGTGTCCTTGGTATACTGATATTATTAATTATATCATGGACCATACGTATCTAGAAGGTGCTACACCACAACAAAGAAGGTGGTTACGCATTATCGTAGCTAAATACGTCATTATAGAGCAAGTGCTCTATCGTAAAGTGTTCGATGGAATGCTTCTAAGATGTGTCGACACAAAAGAATCCAAGAAGATTCTCCATGAATCTCACAGTGGAATATGTGGAGGCCACTTCGGTGGTCATGCCACCACTCGTAAAATACATCGGATGGGCTATTTCTGCCCACTCTAGAACACGACGCAGTAGAGTTTGTATGCAGGTGTCATAAATGCCAAGAATTCTCCCACGAGATTCACATGCCGGCACAAGCTCTACAACCAATCGCTACTCCATGGCCCTTTTCTACGTGGGGCCTAGATTTGATAGGGAAATTCTCTCCCTCATCTACAGATGGCCATAACTTTCATAATCACGGCCACCGAGTATTTTACCAAGTGGGTAGAGGCTATGCCTCTTACTACTGTACCGGGTTTCGTAATCGCCAAGTTCATTTTGAACCAAATCATTTACAGGTACGGTGTCCCACAAATCATTATCTCAGATAATGGGACTTCTTTTAAGAATGACGAAGTTCATGAATTGTGTAATAAATTTAAAATAAGCCATCATACAGCCTCCCTAGTATACCCTCAAGCCAACGGACAGGCTGAAGTGACAAACAAAACATTAAAAGCCATTCTTCTTAAAACGGTGAAAGAAAACAAATGAGATTGGCATTTGAAGTTATATCTAGCCTTGTGGGCCCACCGAACCTCAATAAGAACACCAACAGAGTAACTCCTTTCTCACTTGGTATTTGGGGTAGAAGCAGTTCTCCCACTTGAGGTTGAAATACCCAGTCTCCGTATCTCATTACAAGGGATTCTGATGAAGACGCTTATAGAGAAGCACGTCTCTCCCAACTAGAAAGCCTAGATGAAGCTAGGTTAGATGCTGAACAATGACACAAAGTCTATGCTTGACCGGATGTGCTAGCAATATAACAAGAAGGTCTATGAATGAGACATATATGAAGGTGATCTAGTTCTAAGGCTAGACAACCGGATCGATAAAAAGACCGCGAAGGAAGGAAGTTCCGGCCCAAATGGTTGGGCCCATACCGAGTCATGAAAGACTATGGAAATGGTGCATATCTCTTATGTACACTAGAAGGTGAGGAATTTGGTGAAACAGTCAATTCCCTACACCTTAAATGATTCTACGCATAAGCGGCCAACACTATTTATATAATTATATCTACATTGCATCTTCATATAGTTAGGATCATTTTGTCCGCTTGTTTCATACAATTTTGTGATCAAGGAACTCATTCTCAAAGCAATTCATTACAAACTTCTGATGGTATTGGCATAAACACTCTAATCATACTTCATTTTATAACGTCATCACCTATTTTGAAATCATTTCATCAAATAAAGCTAGATATGACAAAGTCTTAATGGTAACCATACCAAGATCTGCGGGCTTGTTCTCACTTTTGGTTTCTTCCTAGGATAGGTGTCTTGCCTATGGTCTATTCTAGAAGCTTCATCGTGTCACATCTATCCCGTATGTATATCTCTTTGGAAGTAAGAACATACTGACATTTTGCTCAAACAAACAAGTCAAATATAGATCAAACAGAAAATTTTATTTTACACATTTCCTTGCCCCACCAACCTTTGGTGATGAGCTTGCATCTCTTACTAGTGACGTAGGGTTGGGAAAGGATGGAAATGCCCTTACTTGCCTACACCTTGTCCATGGTGATAAGCCCATGCTTCTGACTAGTAGCATGGGACAAGGTATAGGGGGTCCTCTTGACAATAAACATTGAAGGCAGTCAGCAAACAAATTCAAATGAACCTTTGAAATCTTGAGTCAAAAACAAATGAATCAGATGTCCAAAATTCCAAGAGAGTTCAAAACCCTAAAACCCATATTTTGTCTACCATGTGGCCATCTACGGATCTAAGTCTAGATAAACCACAAAGCAAGTTGCATCCCAAACTATGGAGTCACTCGAGTAGAGTAGGCTTGTAGCATCCTAATTTGGTTCCACCAAAGCTTTGTCTATCTCTCATCACTACCATTTCAACACATTTCATAACTTGTGCCCTTTCTAGCTCTCGGTGATGAGCCCTCGCATCTTACTAGTTGCATGGAGTTAGGAGTGGGGCAAGTTTATCTGCTCATCATACCGGTTTATCATCACATTTTGTCAAAACAAATATGAAGTACCAAAATTGCTTATAAGAAACTAAAGTTCAAAATCACA
Organism: Taxus wallichiana var. yunnanensis; assembly: GCA_018340775.1. Taxonomy (NCBI): domain Eukaryota; kingdom Viridiplantae; phylum Streptophyta; class Pinopsida; order Cupressales; family Taxaceae; genus Taxus; species Taxus wallichiana. The sequence continues at coordinate 8,013,445 of CM031240.1, read as the reverse complement.
TTGTGTCTACATTATCATATATCAGCATCACGAAATACAAAAAGAAAGTAAACATTTGTATCATTTGTTCTCCATTGCATACATTCTAAGAAGCATATAAAAACAACATTATAATTTACATGCATAATCGAATCATAAGAACATTAATACCAAGCGTCTGATCTAAAAAAATATATATATATATATATATATATATATATATATATATATGAATGATCAAGTTTCTGTACAATGCCATCATGCGCTAAGCATGGTCAAAATGCTCAAAGAGCCCGGGAAATACAAATACATCATACAAACAATCCAAGAGAGCCAAATGGCTTCTCAACCCCTATGAGATCCCTCTGAGGGTGCACGCCCATGTCTAGGACTCCGGCTACGCCGGTGCTCTGAGTGCATGGAGGGCTCACGGTCTCGAGGAGCAGCTATGGCCTCACCATGAGAGTGACTCCTCATCAGGTGCTCTGCTGTCCTGTACCCTGCCAGCTCGGTACGGAGGGAAGTCACCATCCTGGCCACATGCTAGACAGGGGAAAAGACGTCGGTGCCTACCAGCTGCTTTGAAGGCTCCCCTGCATCCACGGATAGCTCCACATGGGTCTTCTCCATAGGGATCATCAGGGTATCAGTGCATACCCAGCGAATCAGATCTCGCCACTCATCAGCAGTCTCTGCAAGCAAAGGAGAAAAGCCAATTAGAAATAATCAAAAGATAAAAACAAATGTAAACAAAGGAGAGATAAAAACTAAGGCAATCCTAACTAGAAACAAACATTAAAAGGAAGGATGATAACTCACTCGATCTCTGGGCCTCCAAGATGGATCTCTAGGGTCGGCACCTGCCATAGATGCCGCCACCGACTAGTGTGCTCTCCTCCTGTGGCCGGGGCAACATATCATCCTGCTACGGACTCATCCTCTCCACCAAGGCCCTGAGAGAGTGGCTCCTCTGAAACTAGAGTCACCCTCTCTGTACTCTGCTCTGCCCTCTCTACCTTTATAAGATATCCTGAGTGTCATGCCACTCAAGATCACTATCCTCCTCTCCACTCGACTCACTGACCTCAGCCTCGGTCTCCTCCTCCATCTCCCCCTATGTGAACTCCTCAGACTTAGAGTCTATGTCAATAGGGTCATCACTGCTGTGGGCGGGACCGGTGGCAATCTAAAGTAAGGGTGCCTGAGGAGCACCGGCTCTCCCTCAGCTCATACTACTACCTAGCTAGCTGAATGGGGACACCAGGAGTAACAACTGTCCAACCCCGCCTCTAGGACCTCCCCTGGCCTCTCAAACTAATCTATATACTGGCACCACCGGGGAAGCATACCCACATAAGGCAGGCCAAACTGCTGAGGCACTCGACCAAAAGGATGTATCTCCACCCTCCCCACCCTGTCAACAAGCTGCCCTATGGTGGAGCAAGAAATCAAAGTAAGAGCCTCCTCACCCCATAAACCTGCCATGGCCTGATAAGGTGTGGCCTCCATGTCATCAGTGGTCGGGAGGTGACTGGCTGGTGAGGTGCTCTGAGCACCGACATGTCTGTCCATCTGGCTGCCCTCATAGCTCCGGGATCTGCCACCTCTACACCTCTACCATAGGGGATGAAACGCTCATAGACCTAGCTCATAACTAGGGTTGATGGCTCAATGACTGCCCTCTATAAAAAGGACCACCCTATACAAAATCATGGTAGGTAGTCCCAAGTATGTCGGCTCCCCAGGCATAAATCCGGCCATGTCCCTCAATCTGTGCAATGATGGGGGACCAACAATATAATAAAGTGTCTCCTCCCTTGTCCCCAATCAATCTCGAGGCAAGGATCCCCATAATGGCCTGGACAAATCAAGGGGATAGGCAGGCTAGGAATAGATCGGACCCTCACCCCCTTCTTCGAACCAGTGGAGATAACTACATCTCCCATATATGAGGCCCACTATACTTTCTGAGCCCGTGACCCTACTGTCTCAAGAGTGAGCCATCTCCCAATGATCGGGACCCCAGTGATATGGTAAACATCCTCTAAAGTAATGGTCCACTCACCTCGGACCCCTGGTAATCGGAAAGTGTTCCGATCAACATCCCAATATGAAAATAAGTCACAAAGTATGTGACTAGATGGTGCAACATGTGGAACCCATGATATGTGCAGTAGTATACCGGCCCTCTGAAGAGTGTCCTGCTCATCCTGAGAAAGGGCATCTAATACTACTAGGAGCCAATCACACACTCTCTCTCTCGGCTCCATCGAATATACTCCTCCCTCACTGCATACACCCAAAAACACACAAAACAGAGTAAGTTAGTATCCAAATGACATTAGAAAAATCATGAAAGCAGGTAAAGATGCTAAAAATGCAAAAACAAATTCAAATAAGTGTTATTTAGGCATTCTGTGAAGGACCACCACCCTGAGCAGGGCGGCGGTTCCGTAATCACCACCTTAAAGGTGGTGGTCTTGTAACCGCCACCCTGATCGGGCGGTGGTCGTGTAACCACCGCCCTGCCTAGGCGGCGGTCGTGTCCCAAATTTCCGTATGGGTCACATGCCCTAAATGACACCTAAAAACACAAATAAATCCCATTTTGACTCAAACAAAGCCTACCCAGTAGGCGCCCCCTAGATAAACCTATTAAAACTAACATTTTCAAAAATAACCCCCATGACAAAGATTTCAACATTTTAATATTTTAGGGGTAAAAATGGTAAATCAAGAAAAACTAACCTATGATCTCGCGGGTCGGTGTTCCGCTCATGGAGGCATGATCACGATCTCGTCCCAACATTTTTGACTATACTCTCGTGAGAAACCATCACCGTGGGTCCCAGAGCTCAAAATCAACCAAATCAACACGCGCAAATGAATAGGAAAATGGGCCCACTTTTACATATATAGCACTCTGACTTGTTTTAAATCCCCTTTTCGTAGGTTTGGAGCACCGACGGAGGTAAGTTCTTATCCCCACACAAATGGTACATCCTCATTTCATAATGTTTTAGTATTTATTTTTCGATCTATTTTGTCTATCTGCACTTGAGTCCTCTTTTCATTTTGCAGGTAGCGGGAATTTCGATGGCGTCATTTTGACACACGGACGTGTCAGGTATAACTTCTAACTTCCCATTTCGGGACCGCCATACTCGGATCCACCGTTTTACACCTCTTCATGGCTAAAACAATTCTCCGAGGGGGCAATATGTACGTACCCAAAATTGTAGGGTACTGCACCACCGAACAACGTAACACGTGCCCCAATGATGATACAGGTCTCCTCGCAAGGTGTTCGGGATCCGAAAAGCTCTCCAAGTATGCGTTAACATCCCGCATGTCCCGCTTAGCCCCTGCGTGCTTTGTTGTTCTCTTTTCCCCTCTTTTCTTTGCATTTTGTTCTTCAATTGATGAAACCACCGCCCTACCTGGGTGGCGGTCTCGTGACCACCGCCCAATCAGGCGGCGGTCCTTCAGCACGCACCCTTCGGGTGGCGGTCCTTCTTTTCAGAATGTTCTTTTAACGTGACTCACATAAATTTCAACATTTACTAGCTTTTTTCACCACCTTTGGCTTGCATTAATGATTCTGGTTCCCTGGAATAGTGTTTTGGCATTGTTTATGGTTTAAGAGATCAATTTGGTTTTTACCTTTGGGTAAATGGAAATGCTATAAATAGCTGGCTTGTGCTCAAGCAAATGGCCCCTCAAATTTGCCTCTAAATTTCTCATTTCAATAGTTTAGCCTTTCGATTTTGCTTAGATTCATAGTTTCATTTGTTGTATGCATGGTTAGTATTGTTTAGCTGTCAGAAAGCCACATATCCTCCTTGTGCAAATGTTGTTATTATTTCATCCAATCAATTGGAGTAGGATAGTTTTATTTTCAAAAGGAAGCCATTAAAGTTGTAGGTTTTGTTCATCAAATAAGATAGTTTCAAGTTCTGGGCATTTTATGTTGCATGACTCACAATAAATCCCGCTAGGAATTACATAAGCCAAGCTCTGTACTCTTGCGCTATCCCTCTCCTACTCGCATTGTATTCAGTCTGTATCCTAAGCTGCCATTGCTCCAATATCTACTTCTATTGATGCTAGCATTACACACTTTTCTGGGTCCACGTGAGCATGAAGGAACAAGGAGATCACACTGAGGGGACAAAGCCACACACCATCGATTCGCCACTGTTCTGCAAAATCCAAGTTCAAGCTTTCAAAGTTCTAGTTAAAAGCATATCAAATAAAGTAGTCAATCATTTCATTTTAGTTAATTTCACTTTCGATATTGCCAGGGAAGCTGTGGGGATTGATAGTTTCTGAGAAACTATGATTCACTCCTCACTTCTGAGGTAGGATCGAGAGTCTTTCAAATAGAGTAGATCAGTTATCAGGTTATTTAGAATAGATCTACAAACTGCACAGACAAGTAACTATACTCAGTTGCTTTGTTTGTTTTAATTGCGTTATTAGTTTAGTTGTCAATTTTAGATATATTAGATAATTGCTCTTTAAAATTCTTGTTCAGTAGTTTATCAATAAATATCAGACTTAGAAATATACGTAGATATATCTTGCATATTTAGTTTATTCTATCATTAGTTAGCTTTATATCATTTTCTTTTGTATGAAAATCACGGGACCTAGAGAGCCCAGAGAATACGTATTCGAGCCAATCATGCCTCAACCCAATCTCATCACAAAGAATAACTGACATAGATCAGAATCTTAGAATCCAAGTCTTCCAAACAACAACAGACTTACAACAGATCAGCTCACAGTTAAGTGGGTTAAACATAGAAGATGACCAAGCACACACGTTTTGGTCAAATCAGCCAAACTATAGATTACCCTAGATAAATATCCACATGACTGTAGAAGGGCTTGAAAGAGAGAAAATGTTCGGTTGTGACCCTTTGGTCCCATAACCAGACGTAGAGACATTCTCACTGACATAGACACTAGCTTAAGGATTCAGGTTGCCAGAACACCTGTAAGATACTCTGAGAAGATCACACAACTTGTAGTTCTAAATATAGAGGCCGAAAAGGCATATGACTACTGGATACTAGGGATTAGAGATTGATTCCTCGTATGACCATAGTAGGTCCACAATAACCACGAATCTATGGTTGTGATCCACAAATCCCACAACCCAAATCCCAAAATCCCAAAACCCATTGAGATCAAATATTTAGATCCATCCACCTATCATCATCACACAGAGCTATGATATTGATAACAGCCTTCCAAGCATCATCTCACCGATCGATCTATCACACCCATCATCCATTAGGAGATCCTTCTTACCTTAGATTCATTTTCCACGTGATTCCACTACCCATAGTACGATCGCCGAAGACAGCCTTCGAGAAGTAAGATCTATCACCCATTTTCATTAGGAGGGCTTCTTTGCCTTAGATAGTTAGTGTGCCTATAAGATTTCCTAACTATATTCCATCTCCACCCTCATGTATTCCATCCCCATGACCTTGGGACCTCGGGAGGTCGGGTGGGAAGAGTTAAGAGTTACTTGTAGATTCCCATGCTCATTTGTCACTTTTCCATCGTATAAAATTGGTGAACCCAACCATGAATAGCATAGTAGTGCCTCACATCAAACCTTTCAAAAATTGGTGAACTCGACGTTTTCCACCTCATACCTCATTAGCTTTCCTTTTCCTTTTACCTCTTTCTTCCACCTTCCCCTTCCCATTATTCTCATGGGTATTCATATACCCCCAAATATGTCGGGATTTGATGCATATGAGACCTCTCCTAGGTCTCGAGGCATACTACGCTCAACTGAATAGATAGTCGTCACCCTCGCTCTACGTATGGGGTGACAATTATTAAGCCAACCGGTTGTCAACAAAACTCCACCTCGAAGGACTAGATATGGCTCATCTTTCCAAATGGAGGATTTGGATCAGCTCGCTCAAACACAACAAAAGAGCCTTCGTGCTCGAAAATATGACATTCACAAGAGAATTTGGTTCGTCTCCTCAGGTGCTGCTTAGACCACAAATTAGTAGGCAATCAGACCCATACCTAGTTTTAGATGATGAACATTCAGTACATTATGCGAGGAATGAACAACACTCTCGGAGTATGTACCCACCCATAAGAAGCTTACAAACACAACTCAAGGTCTCTTTTCAAAAAATACCTCCATGCCACTACATATAGGAAATGCCCTCGGGAAACTTGGCAGGGGCAATAATCGAGTTCATAGCGGGGTATCACATGCCTATAAAACATCAGGGATATACAATAAATGCCACTAAGGCAAAATACCGTGACTTCACCGAATGAAGTCATTTTGACTTTAGTAGAAAAAGTTAGGGGATTAGAACTTGCTCAAGCAAAATCAAAATTCTCAATTCATGCAGTAGGAAATTCCAATCCTCTACACCATCCTAGCCAAGTAGACCTCCTCACAGAATAGGCACGTTGGGCATGCCTCCTCAGTATTCACAACAAATGCCAACTAGAACCGCCATTTCTAACACCATTCCAAGATACCTCCCGGTCTAGTACAAAATAATCCATTCCTAGACAATACCCCTTCATACTTAAACATGTACTCCAAATCACCACAAGGAGATATGTTCTCCTCTCCCGGCATGTTTGCTCAACCACAGGGGTTTCCTTATGCCCCTACCAATGCATACGCTATGCCATATCAACAACCCATTCCACCACCGCCCCCTCAGCAGGCACCATCAATGGTCGAAACCTATGCGATAGGGACTTATTCAGAGTATTTGAAAGAGCCCTTAGACTTCACCATATGAAGTGTCATGCTTCCAAGACCTCTTCCCGATTTTCCCAAATACAAAGGTGAGGGAGATCCAAATGCACATATCAAGGCCTACGCCACAGCCATTCGAGAACTACTCCCTTGGGATGGGGTTGTTGCTAAAATATTCCCCAAAACCTTGGAGGGCATCACCCTCGATTGGTATTATAGAATACCTGAGGCTTCCATCCATTCATTTAAACAACTTGTTTCAGATTTCATTAAGGCATTTGATATGAACAAACTATTGAGAATAGGAATCAAGGAATTCTTGCACATTAAGCAAGAACACAATGAATCTATCACTCATTTTATCCAGAGATGGCGTACAGTCCTTTATTCTTCGGCCAGTGCTCCAAACATGGACCAAATGGAACTATGTGATTTATTCCTTCATTCTCTCAGCAGAGAAGTGAAGGAAGAAGTCTAGAAGTTCCCACTAAGGACTTACGATGAAGTACTTGAGAGCGCTCTCCGAATAGATCAAGTGGCAATAGATAGCGGTCATAAGATGTATGGAGAAAACGGGAGGTTAATCACCTCCAACCAGAATACTACGACTTATCCTACTACCACAAATGTCAATCAAGGACCTAAAATCCTTAATAAAAATTACGGAGTGACAACAGATGGAGTAACTGATCAGGCTAAAAAGGTAAATGTTGTGAATACTCCACCACTAATGAACAACCAACGAAACAACTTTACCCCAACAATCAATGTAGTGGATTTTAATCATCCACAACAACAACAACAACAACGACGAAAAAACCCTACACAGGGTCCAAGCCAAAACTCAACTGGATATCAAAACCAGAACAAAACCAAAACAACAAATGCAAAACTTTAATCCTAATAGGTAATGGTTTGATCAGAGTTTTGGGCCACAATATGCACCAAGCCAACAACCTAGGAATTACAATCCTAACTCGTATTGTGGTTTCCACAAAATTCGAGGCCATGACACTAGAACGTGTCGTGACTACAATAAATTCATGCAACGTTTGCCAGAGGAACAAAGACAACTTTTCATAGATATGTTCTTGGCAGATCCTGCGTCACCAACACCAAATAATTTTATAGGGGCAGTTTCCCCTCAAAATGCACCCCTCAAGATCTTTAATGATCCACTCCCAAATCACAATAACAATAGGTTAAATCCAAATGGGACAAATAAGGCATAATGATAGGAAACAATGATCATGAAGCCTCGACTTCACTAAATCCATTAGTTGCACCACAATTAGGAAGTCAGCCGTGACCCAAGATAGTCGGTTTAGTGGAGTTAGACGCCAAACTACCCGTGGAAGCTATAACAAGGACACGAGAGTATTCCTCTCAGCCAAGTCCAAGTTACCTACCAGAGATAGATAACATCCAACAAATATTAGTAAAACCCATGGGTGCCTACGATTTAATTAGTGATCTAACAAAAACCTTCTCGCACATTTCTTTTTTGGACTTACTGAAGAACTCTCCTACCCACAGGGCTGCTCTTTTAGAGGCATTAGGTTTAGGTCATTTAATTAACATCACTCCACCTCCCGAAACACAGGTAAACCATATAGACTTTGATATCCACCCTCCGGGGCAGCCGGATAGGGATACCGAGTTTATATTCGAAATAAAAAAATGCCAATAGACGCTGAGATTGCATGTAGAGGTGATCCAACCTTACATTTACAAGTATGGGTTTATAACAATTATGTGAAGCACGCGATGGTTGACGATGGGGCAGCAGTTAACATAGTCCCCTTCTCTTTCCTTCAAAATCTAGGGTATGGAGAAATGAATTGTTCCACGACTCAAAATACATTAAGAGGCTATGATAGCCTTAAATCCACGTCGATTGGAACTATAATACTACCGGTCACCTTAGGACCCAAAACAATCATGACTGAGTTTTATATTATAGATCGGGAAACCAACTATAATATGATCCTTGGCCGACCATGGATACACCATATGAAGGCAATCCCTTCTACATTATTTCAAGAAGTAAGATTCTTGCATTTAGGAAAGGTATTCGTAGCCAAAGGTGATCAAAACCATTCGATATACACCTAGCTAACTTAAAGAAAAGACTAGGCATTCACTCGGAGTTTGAACTCCCAACAAACCAACTTAATAAACCCACCGACGCAAAACCGGAAGAAAATTTGGTACCTACAATAGATATTGAGACTATGAGCCTAATCAAGACTATCCCAGCCCTCAAGGATGAGGCTAACATTGTAGAAACAATATTGTTAGGAACTACTACAAAAATTGTCAAATTATTAGAACAAGATCTACCGATGTTCCTACCATTTGATTCTGTAGGCATGGGATATACCCTAGGTGTTGGTTCTCTTCCAGCAGAGGATCTCTGCATGGTGGAAGTAACCAAAGCAGAAGATGTTAACACAAAAATATCCCAACGTCCATATTCCCAGCTAAATATTGGACTCTCCATTTCGATGGAGCTAGATGTCGTTATGGAGCTGGGGCAGGTGTAATCTTTACTTCTCCCGAGGGAAAGATCCTACCATTTTCCTTTAAACTAAATTTTGAATGTACAAACAACGGCACTGAGTATGAAGCCCTCCTCCTTGGCCTCATCTTAGCTAAGAGGATCGGTGTTAATAACATCAGGGTGTTAGGAGACTCACAATTGGTAGCAAACCAAGTCTCTGAGGTATATGAAACCAGAGCTGAGCACTTACAGCTCTACAAAATAGCTGTATTGGATTTGAGCAAAGAGTTTGACTTCATATCAATTGAAGCAATCCCGTGAGAACAAAATCTTCTCACCGATTCTATAGCAACCTCAGTGTCACACTTCACTCCAAACAATGAGTTGGAAGATACCCATTTCATGGTATCCCTTCGTACTGAACCATTGGTGAAAAAATGTCAAACCCTCTTTTAACAAACATAGATGAGAACAAATCTACTATCCTAGACCACATTGATAGTGATAGAGCCACTCTGATTACTTAAATGCCTATGCAGTGTTACATCTCACCCATCACGTGATAGATTTGTCCTTAATCCCACATTCATCTTCCTACTTCGGAAATCCCATGATAGAGCTTCCCCCACAAAAGGAACTCAACATATACACAGTAGAAAATGGAGACGATCTGGAATTACCTCCAGCCTCCCTGAGTTTGAAGAAGGTAACACTTCTTTAATCGAAGAAACAATTGATATTAACATCGGAATGGAGGATGAACCAAAGGTCTTAAAACTAGGATCTTCGTTAACTCCAGAAGAAATAGAAATACACACTCGAATCCTCAAAGAACACCAGAAGGATTTTGCATTTAATTATAAAGAAATGACAGGGTTACACCACACATCAGGTACATAACCTCATCACTAAACCAGATGCAAAGCCGATTAAAAAAAATTGAGACCAATGAAACCCAAGGTAGCTCTCATGGTGAAGAAATAAGTAATGAAACTCCTCCAACTAGGATTCATCAAACCAGTCGATTACTCTCAGTGGGTATCTAATATCGTTCCCATTCTAAAAAAGAATGGGAAGATACGCATCTGCATAGACTTCTGAGACATTAACAAGGCATTTCCTAAGGACGAATTCCCATTACCATCCATAGACGTCATCGTTGATGCAACAGACGGATTTGAGCTTTTGTCTCTCATGGATGGATTCTCGTGGATACAATCAAATCAGAATATCCAAACAAGACCAAGCTAAAACCACATTTATCACTCCTTGGGGAACCTATTGCTACTACTGTTATGCCATTTGGTCTCAAGAACACGGTGCTACATACCAAAGGGCAATGACATATATATTTTATGATATTATTCATAAAATCATGGAATCCTATGTAGATGAATTTTTGGCCAAGGCCAGGAGGCATTGTGATCACCCGGAAGTGCTCCGCATCATTCTTTCACGTCTAATAGAATACGAGAGTCACATTAAACCTAGAAAAATGCATATTTGGTGTGACAGGAGGGAAACTCTTGGGTTATATTATATCGTCACGAGGGATCGATGTTGATCCGGCCAAAATCTAGGCTATTCTCAAAATGGTCCCACCTTCGGATGAATCTGGAATTAGGTCATTTCTCGGAAAACTCGGTGCAATCCGAAGATTCATCCTAGATTTAAGCTTTTCCATTCATCCAATCAACAATCTACTCAAGAAAGATTATAGTATTGGTTGGACCAAAGACTGTAATGAGGATTTCAAGGCGGTTAAGCATTTCTTGTTATCACCACCTACGCTAATGCCTCCTAGGCCGGACCACCCATTAATCTTATATTCACGAGCTACCAATGTCTCGCTAGCTTGTATGCTGGCTCAAGAAGATGATGAAAAGAGAGAACGTGCGATCTATTTCATTATCGGAACATTTCGACTATGAAACACGTTATACACAGGTAGAATGAGAATGCCTTGCCATAGTCTTCGCAACCAAACACTTAAGACATTACATGCTAAACCAAGAAACAAGGGTCATTGTAAAAACAAACCATTTATGAAACTTTCCTCACACAAGGGTCCTTGTCTAAGAAGGCTGGACACTTTATAACCTTAATGGGGGAATTCAAATTAACATTTGTAAATCAGAAATCCATTAAAGGACAAATCATTGCGGATTGGTTAGCTGATAACCCACTAGACGGAGGCGATCTAGTAGATCTGGAATTTCTCGATGAATGCATATACTACATCGAAACCAGACCTCCTATCTCTGAGTGTCCTTGGTATACTGATATTATTAATTATATCATGGACCATACGTATCCAGAAGGTGCTACACCACAACGAAGAAGGCGGTTACGCATTATCGTAGCTAAATACATCATTATAGAGCAAGTGATCTATCGTAAATCATTTGATGGAATGCTTCTAAGATGTGTTGACACAAAAGAATATAAGAAGATTCTCCACGAATCTCACTATGGAATATGTGGAGGCCACTTTGGTGGTCATGCCACCACTCATAAATACATCGGATGGGCTATTTTTGGCCCACTCTATAACACAACGCAATAGAGTTTGTACGCAGGTGTCATAAATGCCAAGAATTCTCCCACGAGATTCACATGACGACCCAAGCTCTACAACCAATCACTCCTCCATGGCCGTTTTCTATGTGGGGCCTAGATTTGATAGGGAAATTCTCTTCCTCGTCTACAGATGGCCATAACTTCATAATCACGGCCACCGAGTATTTTACCAAGTGGGTAGAGGTTATGCCTCTTACTACTGTACCAGGTTCCGTAATCGCCAAGTTCATTTTGAACCAAATCATTTATAGGTACGGTGTCCCGCAAATCATTATCTTAGATAATGGGACTTCTTTTAAGAATGAAGAAGTTTGTGAATTGTGCAATAAATTTAAAATAAGCCATCATACAGCCTCCCTGTATTACCCTCAAGCCAACAGGTAGGCTGAAGCAACAAACAAAACATTAAAAGCCATTCTTCTTAAAACGGTGAAAGAAAACAAATGAGATTGGAATTTGAAGTTATATCCAGCCTTGTGGGCCCACCAAACCTCAATAAGAACACCAACAGGAGCAACTCCTTTCTCATTAGTATTCGGAGTAGAAGCAGTTCTCCCGCTTGAGGTTGAAATACCCAGTCTCTGTATCTCACTACAAGGATTCTTGGATGAAGACACTTATAGAGAAGCACGTCTCTCCCAACTAGAAAGCCTAGATGAAGCTAGGTTAGATGCTGAATAGCGGCACAAAGTCTATGCTAACTGGATGTTTTGGCAATATAACAAGAAGGTCTATGAACGAGACATATATGAAGGTGATCTAGTTCTAAGGCTAGACAGCCGGATCGATAAAAATACCGCGAAGGAAGGAAGTTTCGACCCAAATGGTTGGGCCCATATCGAGACATGAAAGACTATGGAAATGGTGCATATCTCTTATGTACACTAGAAGGTGAGGAATTTGGTGAAATAGTCAATTCCCTACACCTTAAATGATTCTACACATAAGCGACCAACACTATTTATATAATTATATCTACATTGCATCTTCACATAGTTAGGATCATTTTGTCCGCTTGTTTCATATAATTTTGTGATCAAGGAACTCATTCTCAAAGCAATTCATTACAAACTTCTGATGGTATTGGCATAAACACTCTAATCATACTTCTTCATTTTATAACATCATCACCTGCTTCGGAATCATTTCATCAAATAAAGCTAGATATGACAAAGTCTTAACGGTAACCATACCAAGATCTGCGGGCTTGTTCTCACTTTTGGTTTCTTCCTAGGATAGGTGTCTTGCCTATGGTCTGTTCTAGAAGCTTCATCATGTCACATCTATCCCGTATGTATATCTCTTTGGAAGTAAGAACATACTGACATTTTGCTCAAACAAGCAAGTCAAATATAGATCAAACAGAAAATTTTATTTTTACACATTTCCTTGCCCTACCAACCTTCGGTGATGAGCTTGCGTCTCTTACTAGTGACGTAGGGTTGGGAAAGGATGGAAATGCCCTTACTTGCCTACGCCTTGTCCATGGTGATAAGCACATGATTCTGACTAGTAGCATGGGACAAGGTATAGGGGGTCCTCTTAACAATAAACGTTAAAGATAGTCAGCAACCAAATTCAAATGAACCTTTGAAATCTTGAGTCAAAAACAAATGAATCAGATGTCCAAAATTCCAAGAGAGTTCAAAACCTTGAAATCCATATTTTGTCTACCATGTGGCCATCTACAGATCTAAGTCTAGGTAAATTACAAAGCAAGTTGCATCCCAAACTATGGAGTCACTCGAGTAGAGTAGGCTTGTAGCATCCTAATTTGGTGCCACCAAAGCTTTGTCTATCTCTCATCACTACCATTTCAACACATTTCATAACTTGTGCCCTTTCTAGCTCTTGGTGATGAGCCCTCGCATCTTACTAGTTGCATGGAGTTAGGAGTGGGGAAAGTTTATCTACTCATCATACCGGTTTATCATCACATTTATTCAAAACAAATATGAAGTACCCAAAATTGCTTACGAAACTAAAGTTCAAAATCACATTGTGTCTACATTATCATATATTAGCATCATGAAATACAAAAAGAAAGTAGAAATTTGTATCATTTTTTCTCCATTGCATACATTCGATAAGCATATAAAAACAACATTATAATTTACATGCGTAATCAAATCATAAGAACATTAATACCAAGCGATCTAAAAAGAATATCTAAAATATATATATATATATATATATATATATGAATGATCAAATTCTGTCAATGCCATCATGCGCTAAGCATGGTCAAAACACTCAAAGATCCTGGGAAATATAAATACATCATACAAACAATCCAAGAGAGCTAAACAACTTCTCAACCCCTATGAGATCCATCTCGAGGGTGCATGCCCACATCTAGGACTCACGATCTCATGGGGCATGATCCCTATGAGATCCCTATGTGTTCCGCTCGTGGAGGCATGATCACGATCTCATCCCGAATGTTTTGACTATACTCTCGTGAGAAACCGTCACCGTGGGTACCAGAGCTCAAAATCAACCAAACCAACACGCGTAAATGAATAGGAAAATGGGCCCACTTTTACATATATAGCACCCTAACTTGTTTTAAATCCCCTTTTCATAGGTTTGGAGCTCGACAGAGGTAAGTTCGTATCCCCACACAAATGGTACGTTCTCATTTCATAATGTTTTAGTATTTATTCTTCGATCTATTTTTTCTATCTGTGCTTGAGTCCTCTTTTCATTTTACAGTAGCGGGAATTTCGACGACAGCGTCATTTCGACACATGGACATGTCAAGTATAACTTCTAATTTCCCATTTTGGGACCGCCATACTTGGATCCACCATTTTATGCCTCTTCATGGCTAAAACTATTCTTCGAGGGGGTAATATATACGTACCCAAAATTGTAGGTCTTGCCGCTGCTTTGGAACAACATAACACGTGCCCCAATGATGATGCAGGTCTCCTCGGAAGGTGTTCGGGATCCGAAAAATCTCTCCAAGTATGTGTTAACATCCCGCATGTCTTGCTTAGCCCCTGCGTGCTTTGTTGTTCTCTTTTCCCCTCTTTTCCTTTCCGTTTTGTTCTTCATTTACGAAACCGCCGCACTGCCTGGCGATGGTCTCGAGACCGCCGCCTAGGCAGGGTGGCGGTCCTTCACACATTTTCTAGAATGTTCTTTTAACATGAATCACGTAAATTTCAATGTTTACTAACCTTTTTCACCGCTTTTGGCTTGCATTAATGATTCTGGTTCGCTGGAATAGTGTTTTGGCATTGTTTATGGTTTAAGAGATCAATTTGGTTTTTACCTTTGGGTAAATGGAAATGTTATAAATAGCTAGCTTGTGCTCAAGAAAATGGCCCCTCAAATTTGCCTCTAAATTTCTAATTTCAATAGTTTAGCCTTTTGATTTTTCTTAGAATTCATAGTTTCATTTGTTGTATGCATGGTTAGTATAGTTTAGCTATAAGAGAGCCACATATCCTCCTTTTGCAAATCTTGTTATTATTTCATCTAATCAATTGGAATAGGATAGTTTTCTTTTCAAAAGGAATCCATTAAAGTGTTAGGTTTTATTCATCAAATAGGATAGTTTCGTGTTACGGGCATTTATGTTGCATGACTCGCAATAAATCCCGCTAGGAATTGCATAAGCCAAGCTCTGTACTCTTGCACTATCCCTCTCCTACTCACATTATATTCAGCTTGTATCCTAAGCTGCCATTGCTCCAATATCTACTTCTATTTATGCTAGCATTACACACTTTTTTGGGTCCACGTGAGCATGAAGGAACGAGGAGATCACACTGAGGGGACAAGGCCACACACCATCGGGTTCGCCACTATTATGTAAAATCCAGGTTCAAGCTTTCAAAGTTCTAGTTAAATCATATCAAATAAAGTAGTCAATCATTTCATTTCAGTTAATTTCACTTTCGATATTGCCAGGGAAGCCATGTGGGGATTGATAGTTTCTGAGAAACTATGATTCACTCCTCACTTCTGAGGTAGGATTGAGGGTCTTTCAAATAGAGTAGATCGCTTATCAAATTATTTAGAATATATCTACAAACTTTGCATGCATAAGTAACTATACTCGGTTTCTTTGTTTGTTTTAATTGCGTTATTAGTTTAGTTGTCAATTTTAGATATATTAGATAATTTCTCTTTAAAAATTATGTTCAGTAGTTTATCAATAAATATCAGACTTAGAAATATACGTAGATATATCTTGCATATTTAGTTTATTCTGTCATTAGTTAGCTTTATATTGTTTTCTTTTGTATGACAATCACGGGACCTAGAGAGCCCAGAGAATACGTATTCGAGCCAATCGTGCCTCAACCCAATCTTGTCACAGCAATAACTGACATAGATCAGAATCTTAGACTCCAAGTCTTCCGAACAACAATAGACTTACAACAGATCAGCTCACAGTTAAGTGGGTTAAACATAGAAGATGACCAAGCGCACACGTTTTGGTCAAATAAGCCAAACTACAGATTACCCTAGATAAATATCCACATGACTGTAGAAGGGCTTGAAAGAGAGAAAATGTTCAGTTGTGACCCTTTGGTACCACAACCAGACTTAGGAGACATTCTCACTGACATAGACATCGGCTTAAGGATTCAGTTCTAGAATGCCTATAAGATAATCTGAGAAGATCACACAACTTGTAGTTCTAAATATAGAGGCTGAAAAGGCATACAACTACTGGATACTAGGGATTAGAGATTGATTCCTCGTATGACCATAGCAGGTCCACAACAACCATGAACCTACGGTTGTGATCCACAAATCCCACAACCCATAGATCGAATTATGATAGAGCTTGATATTGATTGGAGCCTTCGAGCAATCATCCTCATCGATCAATCTATCACACCAGTTTAGATCAGGAGAGCCTTATTTGCCTTATATTTGTAGATTCCACTAGTGTGCGTCAAAGACATAAGATTACATTAGTTTTCCTATACCCTACATATATTCCATCTCCACTCGGCTATCTCGCACGACCTCGGGAGGTCAGGTACAAAAAGAGTTACTTGTAGATTCCCATGCTCACTTGTCACTTTTCCATCGTATGCCTCATAGTCTTCATCCCCTTTTTCTTTCCTGGTGTGCTTACCTTTGGGAATCTGGGCACCCGAGTCTAGTACCGGTCCTTCACCTTCTTGTGTAGTATGGGGTGTGCTTGAAGGCCTGCCCTCTTCTATTTCTAGACATGTCTCTTTCAGATCCTCCTCATCCTTCTTCATTTCTTCTCTCGAGACTCTTCGTATTCTCGAAGCTATGTCGTGGTGCTTAGCGTGCTTTCCCCATATTATTCCTCCGTAATTTTATATCGACACCTCTTCTTTTGCTCAAGTTTTGCTTTCTTAGGGGAGGTCCTTGGTGACCTTCCCGGGGGCTGGGAAGGTCCCGCACCCTAATTCCTTTCCCTTCGAATGCCCTTTTAAACTAAGGATCCTAAGTGGTGTGTTTTGCATCCATCTCCATGGCACCCATTTCTAATACTTCATCCTTTTGTTTCTACAATGGAGGAGTTACCTCGAGTGCTCTCTCTTCTCTCCAACCATAGGTTGTCTTCTTCCCTTGTGCTCCAGGCCACCAATATCTTCATGAATTTCTTCCTCTTCTCCTTCTTCCTCTTCAACGGGAAGAATATCTTCCTCCTCCAAGGTGCCCATAATATGTTTTCCTTTGGGAGGTCCAGGGATCTTGAATTAATTCTCCAAATACTTCCCATTTTACAATTTAGGATTAAAGTATAAATATACCAAAGCTACACGTAACTCTCTAATGGCCAAACTAACAACCTTCATGTTAATATCATCAAAAATCAACCTCTCAATATAAGTAGTCTTACCTAGATAAACATAAGACTTCCTCAGTGTGTGGTAGTCACAATCTACCTTGTTAGTGTTGAACAACAATCGGCATGTGTTTGTGAACCTATGTATAGATGTTTGGAAGTAGCACATAGTGAAGATCTATGACAACTTACACAAAGGGATCCATTTTCCATCCTTCATCCTGAAGTTCCTAGTACATAAGTCTTGTTATACTGCAAACTGTACTTGTTTTTCCAATACCGAAGGTAACTCCTTGGATATCCTCCATTCTTCTTCAAATGTGACGCACAAGCACTCGTACCACATTTCTACCCTTTTCTTGAAGGGTCCACTCATTTATCCATAACAAGTATAATTGGAAAATCTATCTACCAAGGACTTCTTCTCTTCAGGAAACTACCAAATATTATCTTTTGGCCCATCGGGCACTCCAATCTCAACAAAGACTAATGATAGAAGTATAGCACCAAAGCTGATTTTCTCACCTTCCTATGCTTCCTCAATAATTGTCTCAACAATGAAATTTGATATATTATATACAATACCTTCTATCATCTTCCACATAACATGAAGCTAAACCTTAATCGAGACCATCACTCTTTGTAGTCATTCTTATGCCTTCTCAAAGAATAAGGAAGTCCCATTTGCACCATTACTGGGTCCTATTACCCAACCCTCCTTTATGGTTTGCTCACACCCACTCATATGAAATGTATATATAAATGCATTATCCATACAGAAAATTAAGTGAATAGATTAGAAAAAAACCATATATTCATCTTAGAGCTCGTAAACATATATTCATTCATATAAGAAAATCATGTTGATAACCAATCATTACATTAACTCGAGAAATGTATATATAACCAATCCATATGATAGTGTAGACAAACCAAAATGTCATGCATCGAAACTAGACTTAGGCCTTCATAGTAGACAAAGAAAATTTAGGCTCTTCCTAATTGAAAATTACTTAGACCCATCCCCTTGATACAACATACTCCTACAGATCCTCTAAACCCCACCATATGGAGCTCTCACAATATTCCTACATGGCTTCGCCTCTCTTCAATTCTCACCTCTCCATGTGTCTCTTTTTCTTCTACTAGGCGCTCATATATATAGCCTTATCAAGCACCGCCATGCCTTTCTAAAGTTGTAGATCACTTGCCATGTGTCCAAGTGGTCCTCCATGGGAGCATGCTTCTTCAGATGTGAGATCTCCATCCTTTTCCATGATGACCTTCTGGAATCTTCTATCACAAGGTATATTCCTTCCGTGGGCACCAAGTTTCAGGTGACACCTTATCCACTTCGCATGCGCAGTCGGGTCATGCTTTCTTTGTGTCCTGCCGATATGCCAAATATGGATAAGTCCCAAGATCTTTGCTCTACCTTACGTACATGCCACTGGTTTTAATAAAAATTCCTAAAACCATGTCATGTGCGCTTTCTCCTTGCATGCCCTTCTTCAAATAGGCCTTATGTGCCCACACACCTTCTTGTACTTAGCCAATATTTTAGGGGCCCAACATCACCCCACACTACGCCTATTCTCCGCCCTCGGGAACACCTTCTCAAAGAATAAATAATGAATTCCCTTGAATAATTTAGAGAAAGAATAAAGGAATGAAGAATTTGGGGAAGAATGAAAGAATGGGAAACTATGATTATTTTTGTAAGAGGAGAGGGAAATATTTCATCAAGTCTACCTCCAACTTATTCCAGGTATCGACCTCACTCTGTGCCTATTGAAAAAGGTCACCAAATAGGTGCTCACCTCTTCAAAGCTTAGCCCTTCTCCTTTGGTATTCATTGTTTCCACAATCCCTCTCAACATTTTCCCAAATCCTCGAGCATGTCCATCCTTCGAGTGATCTGGGGATACAAATCTTTCATTTGGTTTTTGATTGAGCCCCACAAGGTCTCAATAGCCTCTGATTTCTTCTCAACCTTGGCTAGAATTTTGTCACGTTCCACCCTATTCCCCTTGTTCTTCTCTTAGAAATCCTTGAGCTCTGCTTCATGGGTGGTGACCAGAATGCTCACCACTCTATCTCTATCGGTGCAGTTGTCATAAGCAGCCTCAATGACTTGGGTGGTGACTTTCACATCCACGAGGACTTTCTTATACTAGGAAACAATTGCCACAACCTTCATCTTGTCCTCCTTTTCTTTGCACATTGATGCCTCCTCTACAAACTCCAAGGCTAATGGTCATCTTTCCATTGTGAGGATGTGGGTCAAGTCCTCTAGACACTCCAGGGTGGATCCATACTTCTACATTGGTGGCGTTAGATCTGGATGCTTCAAGAAAATGGCATATGTGATCATCTCTAATTTCTTATAGACCTCGCACACCCTTGCCTTCTCTTCTTTCAACTCACACCTTAGCTTACACACTTTGATTAGCTCCTCCCGCTTTAAGTCCTTCATTCTTTTCTCAGCTCTTCTTCCCTTTCTCTAGTTCTACCTCTAGGAACTTCACCCTGTCATTCCTCCCAAAGAGTCTGGCCTCTACTTCCACTAAAACCTTGTTTAGCGTATTGTATATTTTCTCATCTAATAACCACTGAGAATTTACCAAGGGGTTGTCACCTTTTGAATCTGGTACCTTCATTATTTCCCCTTGGCTTACTTCAAATTCTGGTTCATCGATGTGGGACTCAAATGCCCAAGAAATCATTTTCCTCATCCGAGGGTATGCACCTTCCTCATCAAATGATGCCATAGCCAAGAGTTGCTCCATTGGTATGGTGCTTTGAAAGCGTGCATAACACCTTTTTTAGATCATCAATATAGCCCATCCTCTGAACTTGTGATGCCTCTACACTTTTTTTCCCCCCATGCGCGCGGCCTTAGGAAAGCTCATAGCCAAACTGGGATCCCCTCCCATGCTGCCATATTCCTTTTCTACACTTTCCTCCTCTACTTCCTTCATCACTAGGTCCACGTTGTGTTCCATCTCTTACTCTACTAGGTCTTCAATGATCTTGGCTACTTCTTTCTCATGGCCTCGTCTATCTATTCCTTAGTGAGGCTTGGGGTCCTTTGTTCTTTTGTAACTTCCTCACTTACCCCTTTGTCTTGAGTATCCTCTTCTTCCTTGTCATTCTTCCTCTTGACAAAGATGTACTCATTTTATTCTTCCTCTCCTTCCTCCTCCGAGTCATGTACCTCATAGATAGGATGGTCCTCGCCTCCTAGTTCATCTTCATCATCATCATCTCTCTTGCCTCTATAGGCCTCCAAGCTCTCTGTATCCTCTGAATCATTTTCTTTGTCACCTTTCTTTCTTCCTAGTAGGAGATTCTACTTCCTTCTCCTCCTCCTCTGGTGACCTCTCCTGGGTGATGGGTTCTTTGTGCTCTCACTTTCTTCTTCCTAGAGTATTTAATTTCACTAGGGACTTCTTTCTCCATGTAAAGTACTTAGCTTAGCTTGTATGTCTCCAGCACACTTACCACTTGTGTAGCATGAAACTTGGTGCTTTATGCACCTCTTCCTTTCCTCTTCTTTGGCATGGGCTTCTTTCTTCATGTGGGGTCCTCAGGGATGGATACATCATTTTCTAAGTATGTGCCATTTTCAAATTTTGGTATGATGCAAAGGTATATCCTTGTTGCAGCCCTTCCAATGATTGGAAAATGTTACTAGCTTCATCATTTATATCTCATGGGAGACATATCTCTCCACGTATGCATGCTTCTTGGGGTAAACTAACTTTCTGCGCAACTCTCTGGTCTTGATCCACCTCACTAAGGTCGAACCTTAGTCTCTTGGACTCTTTGAACATGTTTACCCCTTCTTGGAAGTATTGCGTGTGAAGGAGAAGGGAAGCTTGCACCAGGGCCCATGTTTTCATCTGTCAACCTAAATCTTCCAATGCATAAGTGTTGATATACTGCAAATTCTACTTCTCCTTCACGAGCATGGGTAACTTCTCTGAATCCTCCATTCTTCCCCGAACATGTCCCTCATGTGCTTTTACCAATTTTATAAATGCCTTGTGAGTGGCTGTCATGGTCTCACAAGTGTATTTTGTGAACCACTTCACGGGTGAGGGATCCTCTTCTGGGTACTCCCAAACAAACCTTTCCAGCCCATCGGCACTCTGATTTCTGAGAAAACAATTGTGAGGAGGACATTACCAAATAGTATCTTTTCACCTTCTTTGCACATTCTAATGATTTCATCCGTGATGAAAGCAGACAAGTTGTAGATGGTCCCCTCAGATATTTTCTAGCATACATTCAGCCATGCCTTGTTCACTTGAGTCCATCTCTCTTGGTCATTGAGCTTGGTTACCAAGCACGCGGCCATCCTCATCACGGGTCTGGGATCTCTAGCGATGTCAAAGTATCGTGATCCTTTCTTATAGTCATATGCAATAATCAAGTTTCCTTGATGGCCTCCTTGTCACTTAGGTCATCATCAATGCTATCCCCTTCACAGATAAGGCCTGTGAACTTGAAATTAATTGGGGAGTTATGCACATCTTGTGCCCCATGAAATAAAAATGGTCTTCATGAACGCACCATTAGCCACTAATAGAGGCACTCTAGGTTTTCCAAAGTAGGGTAATTCGTAAAGTTGTAGTAACCCTACCTTCTCCAATTTAACCTTTACTTCATCACTTGTAGATGGGCATGCCCTCTGGTGTCCTCTTGTTTGTTGGGTGAACCAACTCCAAAGCCATTTCTTTTTCTATCATGTTGGTGTGGTGATTATAGTCACTTACAGTCATCTTCCACAAATGAGATTCCCATTCTTTTCCTAGCAATACCCCATCCGGTATTGCATCTCCGTACCACTCTTCATTTTTGCTTTCACACGACAACCATTTTCTTTCCCCTTTCCCTTTCCCTTCTGATTTTTAGGTGAGATGGTTGCTTTCTTTGGTGCCATCCTTCTAGTTAGGTTATCACTTCAAGCATCTTTTCCTTTGCTCTGCTCTACCACTTTATCCAACCCTAATGCACAACCTTGTGAAGAAACCCTCCTACACCGTGCCCTAGCCACCAAACCCTAACTGGAACAATTCTTCCACAAGATGACACTTCTCAACAAATTCCTTCTCAACAACTTCCTCCACCCCATGTACTCCTTTCCTACTAGTTTGTGGATCTGCTCTAGTCACGTCCTCTCAGATTTCTTAAATTTTTCTTCACACAGATCACCTTTGATGCCCTAGTTTGTGAGATCTCTTTTCTCTTTGTAAATGCAAGGTAAATAATGAAGTTCCCACTTCTTATTTATAGCTTTTTTCTTCTTTCTAGCATTAAATGTCTATTTTACCTACCACCGTACTTAGTACTAAATGTGACTTTTTCCACCAAGCCGACCTTACGCGCCTTCACTTAACCCAATCTTGCATGAAAAACTTCTACAACCTTTCTCGCATAAAACAATCCATCCTGATAGAAGACTCTTACGCACGTGTGTTAACAACGCCAAAGGCACTTCTTCTATCCTTCACCTAATTTTTTCTCTCTACCTACCTCATGTTGTTCCTGTGCTTCTTCCTCTCGTACATGGTGGTTTCTCTAAAGTCTTATCCTGACACCAAACTTTTTTTCATCCACCTCTTCTTCCATGTGCTTCCTTCATCCTTGCGTGTTTTGTATCCATCAATCGGGTAATTCACCGCAACTTCTACTACTAGTTCAACTTGTATTACAAGCCTATACTTTGCATCACTCCACCCCACACTAAAACAAATGATGTGTGGTCCTCTATGCATGCACAACCTTCAAAAATTAATGTGGTTACTGGCCCCAAGGCACAAAACAAACAATAGAAAAATGACGAGAAAGGGAAACACAAAAAGGAAATTACATAAAGGGAAACTTATACTAAATGGAAAAATTGCCTTATTACAAACACCAAGAAGACTTATTTATAGTAGGGCTTCAGACCTACTCCCATTGAAATGGCCTGGAAATCTCATTCCATCTAGTGCTCTCAACTAGGCACACGCTTGAATTAAGGATGTCCGAGATGATATAGGGACCCAACCAATGGACTTTCAACTTTTTGGGATGGTGCAAAAACTTAGAATCATATAACAATACCATCTTCCCAATCTCAAATTGTTTATTTCTGATGTGGTGATCATGCCATGCTTTTTGTTTAGCCTTTTCATCCTTTTGAATCCACCTAGCCAATGATCATCTCTCATCCAATTTCATCAATTTTTCAATCCTTTCCTCCAATGCTTGTTCATTGGCCAATCCTCCTACAATGCTATACGTAGAGAAGGTAACATAAATTCAATGGGTAAGATAGCCTCTACGCCAAACACCAATTGAATGGTGTGGCTTTATTCAACCTCTTGTAGGTTGTCCTATACACCCATAGAACTATTGATACTTTGTCATCCCAATCTCGTCTACCAACATCACAAATTTTGGTCAAGGTATGACTCAATATTTTATTAAATGCCTCACAGTTCCATTTTCTTGTGGATGGTAAGGGGTAGTCTTATGATGAGCCACCATGAACTCTACTAACAGAATCCAGATGGTCTCATTTAGGAAATGCGTACCCTATCACTAGTTAAGCTCAATGGGCATCCATACCTTGTAATAATATTTTCCCATAGAAACTTGGCTGTTGTAGCCACGTGTACAATCCTTTGTAGGCACTTGCTTCTTCCATCTTGTCAAATAATCCATGCAAGTGATTACATAGCGTGATCCTGTCCTATGCATGGTTGGTGAAAAAATGGGGCCTACAAAATCTATGGCCCACTTTTCAAATGGCTCAGACTTGGAATAGGGCACAAAGGAATTTCATCCCTCCACCCTAGTTTTCCAAGGCACTGATAATGATCACATGCCTTGCAATACTCTTTTGCAATCTTAATATAGGGTTTCCCACCATAACCTAGCTTGTAATATCTTACGCAGTAGTGGCATCCCCTACATAGTGTCCACCTACGCACTTCCTCCATGTGCTTCCTCCATAATAGCCAGCACTCATGTTCTAGCATGCACCGCGCAACACTTTCATCACATCCTAGTTTGTACAAATCACCACTAACCAACATGTAGGGTGTGGCATGTATGGCTAACTACTTCCTCTCTAATGCTTTCATCCCTTTAGTGCCATACCTATTTTGAGAAACACCACAATATCCTCTAAGTTTGAGGGCGCACACGCAACCTAAACCTAAACAATGTGTCTAGCATGGTCTCCTCAATGCTTTGCATGTCCTCTCCTAAGTCAATTCTAGACAAGTGATCGGGCCAAAATTACTCTTTCCTGGCTTGACAACCACTGTGAACTCAAATTCTTGGAATAACAGGACCCATCGACATATGCACCCTTGTAGAATGGGCTTGTTTACCAAGTATTTTAATGCCATGTGGTCCGTGTAAAATACAAATGGTGTTGCTAATAGATATTTCCTAAACTTGTGTAATGCACGTAGATCATGGATAGTGCTTCACGCTCAATAGTGGTGTAATTTTGTTCTACTAATGTTAACTTTCTACTTGTAAAACACAAGGGATGGTCAACAATCCCTTCACCAGTTGTGCTAGTACTGCTCCAACGGCTATACTAGAGGCATCCACATGAACATGGAAAGGCTTATCCCAAATGGGGAAACAGAGAATGGGTGTTGTGATAAGCCTATCCTTCAAAGTGTCAAATGCCCTCTGTTGTGCCTCTCCCCAATGAAAGGAACTCTTGTGTCTAAGTAATTCCTCCAAGGGCATGATGATCTTGGCATATCCCTTGATGAACTTCCTATAGTAACCCATATGCCCAAGGAATCCACGCACTTTGGCTAGTAGGCTCCCTAAACCCACAATGGCTGCAACCTTGGCGGGATCTACTAGTAAGCCTTCCTTGCATATGATATGTCCCAATAAGGTTCCAAATGGGGTAGAAAAGACACACTTCTTGATGTTGAGGGATATCCTCAACTGTTGACACCTTTCAAACATTAGTCTTAAGTTATCACAATGGTCTCTTGACTAGACCATACATAGTCCAATCATCCAAATAGACTTGAAGAAATTTATGGATGAAGTCCTGAAAGGCTTGCACTACAATGCGCGAGAACACAACAAGCACATTCTTCAATCCAAAAGGCATGACCGTATAGGAAAAAATTCCCATTCAAGTGGCAAAATTTGTCTTTCTCTGGTCTTCCTTTGCAATCCTCACCTAGTGGTACCCTGAGAACCCATCCGTGAAGGAGTAGACTTTGCTCCACCCACTCCTCTAAAATTTCTTCAATAAATGGGGTAGGGAAGGGATCAATGACACATACTACATTCAGGTCCCTATAGTCAACACATATCCTTATCCTCCCATCCTTTTTGATGTTGATGACCATTGGGATTATCCATTCTGATTCTTCCACAGCCTCAATGATACCTAACACTATCATTTTGTCTATCTCCTCCTTGACCCGTATGCACAAATTTGGATTCATCCGATATGGCCTCTTCTTTGATTGGCATGCACACCTTCCTTCAATTTTATCTTCATCTCCCCTAAGGAATGGTGGATGCCTTTAAGTTCATGATACCCATGTGGGAATAAATCCTAGAATTCATGTAATAGATCAATGATCTTTGAGACCTCCTTTTCTAACCAATAGTCTCTAATGATTGCTTCCTTGGGTTCTACTCTCGACCCAATGTTAACTTTCTTCATTTTTAAGGGCTCATGGTAAGCGCACATCCTTTCATCAACGCTATCTATAACATCACGTGTGTACCTATAGAGTGGTTAACATCTAGACTCTCCATTTCCTCTCCATCTATGACATAAACCATCTTTCCTTTTTCCTTTTCTATGCATGCTTCTCAAACTACATCTCCTCTGACTCATCCTCATCAAAATGTGCCTCTAAACTGGGCTCACCTAGAAAATATAGTAGCTTGTCTTCCACCATGGCACTATCCCCCATCATAAGGCACTTGATCACTTACAATGCCTTATCCACTAATGGCTTTGTGCTCCGATATTCAAAATCTTGGATGAGATCAGTTGTTAGCTCCTGCCAATTTCCTATCTATCGGCATGTTTTATGAATGGATATACCATGCACACACACAACAACCTTGTAGTGTGGAATATAACTTATGCACCCATAATGATGGTGGCAAGGCTTTTGTGCCTCCTATCCAGGCCTTCTCACATGCTTGGATATGAAATGAAGCGGTCTCTTTACCATGGTAGTCTTGAATGACCGTGGGCATTATTTCGGAAAACCTTACAGAGAAATGTGATTCTTACCTCACGCCACTCCAGGAGGCTCTCCCGATGTGTAGCCCACCAACGCACTATAGTCCCAGTAGGCTATAACTGAGCATCCCTCTTCTTTCATCCTCATTTTTCCACTGAGCTTCCATGTCCCATAAGAAAATTTTAGGGTATGCCCCTCCAGAGTAACTTGGTAACTTCTTTCCTCCTAGGCACTTGAGTGAGCACACTTGGTCACTTTTGTTACAGACCCCCTCAGTTGTCACCCAATTAACTCATAGGTCCCGTGTACCCAATTTTCACATGCCATGCTTGTGGTATCACTCATAGACTAGGCATCCTCAAATTGGATAACTCCTTCTATAGGGTGAATTATCTCTAGGTCTCTGATGGAGCACACATAAATTCTATCAAGGACCTCTTCTCCCAAAGGTTCAATGTAAGGCACCAAATTCCCATCCATTAGAGGGATGATGACCCGTTCTTCCTTGTTCTCAAAATTGATATATCCTTTGTTGAACCTTAGGTCAACGTTGTTCTTATAGCACCATGGGTGCCCAAGCAATGCTGGAAAATTGTCTCCTCGGTGAGTGCCAAGACTTTGAAGTCTCTAGTAAACTTTCCCCCCTGAATGGTAATCACTACATCCTTTAATACTCTAATGGGCATTGCCTTAGTTTTTTTTTCCATATACAACACATTCAAAGATGGCTATAATGCGGGCCTTCCCATTTGATGCTAGGCATCCAATGTAAGAACATTGAATTTTGCTCCCATGTCAATCAATATGTTGCTTAGAAGCCAACCATCCACAACTATGTTTAATGTGATTTATTTTTCATAGTCAAGGCTATGGGGAGGGAGGTTTGCATGCAACACCTTCCTTTACGCTCCGCTCGGCATGTGGCATCTTCTCCTGCATCCATTCTCCTAGCAAGGGAATAATATTCTCTTGCCTTAACATTTTACACACTTCCTTGACCTCATCCAGGTCCTTCTGAGAGCCTCAACATTCCTTCTTTGCTCTTGCTACCTGGACTGCTCTTTTAGACACTTTGGATTTCTCCCTGCAAACTCCGAATGACATCCATTGTCTCTTGATATACTTCCTTCTGGTGGGAAGGGTCTGGATACTTCCCATGCACCACTTCTTCTCTTGAGACTAGAGTATTTTTCCTTGGTACTTCTTTGGCATGCACAACCTCTACTCATGTTGTCACCAAAACAGGTTCTAACCCTGACTCACACGTGCGCCACTCTAGGCATCCACGTGTGTCGGACTTCTTTATACTCACCATCCCAGCACCCTTTTCCTTCCAGTGTTGTTGGATCATGTGCTCAAACAACTCAGGGAACTCCTCATACTTATGATTTTTCCCACACCACAAGCACTGTAATAAATCTGGACACTCACACCTATAATGTTCTATAGATCCATAGTTGTAGAAGGTTCCTTGTGGGAACTCACTTATTCCTCCTCTGTAGTTACTATGACCATGGGATCCTCCGTGAGAACCTCTCCCATGTGCCCCTCCATCTGCGCTTCCTTCATAACAACGATCATCTTCTTTGGAACCACTAGAAAAGGCTGGTATGCCACATACCATGATCAATGACCTCATGGATCTAGTTAATAAGCCTACAATCCTTAGTATTATGGGTCATAGAGGTACAAATATTATAGTAGCAAGACACATTCTTCCGAATTGCACATTGTAACAAGGGGCATCTACTTACATCATGGTCCTTGTGACAAATTTCACAATCTACCGCTATGGTGTGTACTGACTTTTGGGGTAGTTATCCTTAGCATGCCCCTCTACTTCATAATCCACACACCAAAGACCACTATGAGTCTTATGTGCAGAGCTTGCAGACAACTTCTCTAACTTGTTTGGCCATGACAACAATTTGAGCCCCCAGAAAAGGGCTCACACTAGTATCAATGCTCCCAACTGCTTCAATGTGTAAGGCAACCTCTAGAGTCTCATGTGGGTAAGTAAAATTTTTATGGGACAATGCCCTCCTAAATGGAGTGATCAACCCTTTAAAAAACCATTCAGCATGTTGTGAAGGGTGAATGTCATATGATAATTTTGACAAGAGAGTCTTAAACCTAGCATCATACTCCCAATACACTCTCTCATTCCCTACTAGATTTCCTTTAAAATGTTGATGATCTTGATCGAACTTTGGTATATGGAACTCTAATAGGAAGGAATTATTTAATGCAGTGTAGTCTTCCATCATATGATAGGGGTCATAATTTCTATACTAGATATGTGCACGTCCTTACAACGTTGTTGCAAACTGACTTGCCTTTCACTCTGGGTAGTGATCCCCTTTACACGCCATAGAAATTCACACTTGTGCATGTGTTCTGCAACATCATCTATACCCTGGTAATTTGGAAAGTGTAAAGACATTTCAAAGAACACTTGAGGAGGTGGCTGAGGTCCATTTCCTCCTGATATAAATCCTTGGTTCCCTCCAGTATTCCCTCCACTAGATAGACTCGATCCACAAAGTCCTATGCCTCTAGACCCACCGGTTCTACCTCCGAGATCCTCTTGTAACAAAAAATAGGCCTAAAGTGGCCACGCCTAATGTCCTCAACGCCCCATTGAACTACATGCCAATGGTATGTGAGATTTCTCCATTGCTGAAAAGTGTATCCTGCACCACTATCGGATGTGTTGCCTAAACCTTGCATACTTGTACTTTACCCAAAGATTCCTCCAAACACCAGAATGGTATGCAACCATGGTGGTCCCAAACAAAAAATTATACCTCTTGGGAACCAATCGGTCACTCCCATTGATACCAACTGGGTTATTAATACTCCTTTGATTTGGAAAACCAAGCGCTAGGGGTTGGTCGCCAGGTGGGTTTAGATGCACACCAATGGCTCTCCTTTCTCCATGCAATGAACTCTCATCAAAAGCTGAATGGAAGAAAAGTAGTCAAAGGTTTGGATCATTCCGTAGTCAAATTTTTCCAATTTCCAGTCTCTCTATGTAGTTATGTATATACATACCAGGGTGCGTGTGCATCCTCGTAGCATAGAATAAAATCTATGTACCCAGAGTGAAGGTGGTAATGCTTCCTATCCTGTTGTCTAGAGTCTCTCACACTATTGAATGTGATGCTTTGAACATGTTGATCACCATGATAAGTGCAAATATTCATAGGTGCATTGTTCCTTACAAACCTAATAGATAGGGTGATCCTAATCTCTTCCCATTCTATAAGATTATCCCTGTGGACTACCCACAAATGCGTTGCTATCCCACGCTAGGTATATACTAACATATCTCTTCTCTTAATTTGATTTGTCCACTGTGTTTCCATGGCTTTCACAAATACAGGAAGATATTTTTTCCATGTATACTAAGGTATTGTGCTATGTATTCGTCAAACCGAATGAAGTCCATTCTTGCGTGCAACCATGCTTTTCACCTCACACCCTACTAGTTCATATGTACCATGAGACAAGTTGTCACAATAAATACTCATAGTATCACTAATAGAATGAGAATCCTCCCACCGTTGTAGGATTCCTTATTTTGATGGCTCATTGACCTCACGGGTTTTAAATAACATGTTCATAAATTCTGTTTAAGTCCTCCTCACTTAGAGGCTCAACATATGGTGTAGAATTCCCATCTATCAAAGGTATCACAACCCTTTCCTCCTTGTTCTCAAAGATAATATACCCCTTATTGAATCTCAAGTTAGCATTATTCACATAACACCAAGGGTGTCCAAGCAAGGCTAGAAAATTATCTTCTTCTGCAAGTATTAATATGTCAAAATCCCCAATGAACTTGGCCCCTTGTATGGTTATAGATGCATTCTTCAAAAATCCTCTGGGAGTGGCCTTAGTCCGGTTTGCTATAATTAGATGATGGCTACAATGGAGGCCTCCCCATTTGTACCCATGCATCTAATGTAAGCACATGTACTTCCATACATGTATTAATCAATATGTTGCTCAAAAGCCATCTATCCAAAACAACATTCGAGTAATTTCCTTATCATAGTTAATGCTATTAGGGGAAGGTTTGCATGTAGAATCTTCCATCCTATCTCAATACTTGTGCATGGAGTGTTACCTTTTAACCAACTTTTGAATAGTGGAATGATGTTCGTGGCACAACATTTTGCACACTTCTCTCGGATCATCGACATCGGTTTGGTGTCTCGATGCTTTCTTACTGCTCCTTTAAGTACTATATTTCACGCTAAAGATTCCTTAGCACTTCTATAGTAACATGGTAAACTTCCTTCGATGAGCAAGATCTGGGTACCTTGCATGCAAAACCTTCTCCTTAGTGATCATAAGATTTTGGTTCAATGACTCTCTTTTGCACGCCACTTTAGCTCGTGTAGTAATCTTTACAATCAATGTCTTAGGTCCTTCTCGCTATCTTTGGCATCCACGATCTTCTACCATGCGGCTGGATTCTAACCATACCAATGCCTTTGTTTTCTTTCTTATACTACTTACTCAGATGCTCATATAAGTCTGGGAACTCTTCATAGCTATGGTTCTTTCCATAAAAAGAACATGTAATATTCTGAGGACATTCATGCCTATAGTGGTTAGGAGATCCACACGTATAACATGTTCCATGAGGGAACTCACCTCTTCCTCCAGTACAGCCTTGTCCTCCATATCCACCATGATATCCATGTCCCCTTCCACGACCTCCTTCAAAATGACCCCCATTCTTGTCATAGCGCATTTGATTATGATCCCAATTCTGGTGCTTATTCTTACCCTTTGGATTATGTGTTATACTTATCTCAGTCATACCCCAATGTCTTTAGTATCCGGATCGACCAATCAACCAAAAATCCTTGGTATCATGGGTCATGGAGCGGTGAATTTTACAAAAGCTAGATACATTCTTTCTTATCACGCATTGTAATAAAGGACAATGAATAACATCATGATTCAAATGATACATCTCACGGTCCAACGATGAATGAGCATACGGATCGGTGAGGACACAACTATCCTTGGTATGACCTTCCACTTAACAATCTGTACACCAAATTTCTTAGCGCGTTTCATGGGCTTAATTTGCTTTGATAGCTTCTCTAATCAACCTGTTTGGCCATAGCTACAATATGTACCTCTAAGAATGGACTAATGCCAGTGTCAATGCTCCCAAATGCCTCAGCATGTAAAGCTACTTCTAGTGCTTCACACAGATTAGTGTATGTCTTATGTGACAATGCCCTTCTAAATGGTGTAATCAATCCTCCAAAAAACCATTGTCCATGCTGGCTTGTGTGAATATCATAAGATAGCTTAGATAGAAGTGTCTTAAAATAGGAATCATACTCACATACACTCTCGGTAGTGCCCCGATTGATATATTTGATCACACCGATACTTTTCTACTTAAATTAAGGGATATAGAACTCTTTCAAGAAATCATCCTTCAATGTTACATAATCCATGCAAGTTTGATCAGGGTCAAACTTCTTGTACCAACTGTGTGCTCGTCCCTATAATGTAGTAGCAAATTGACTTTCCTTACACTTAGCAGCCATGATCCCTTTAGCATACCACAAGATCTCACACATATGCACATGTTCGGCAACATCCTCTATGCCTCTATACTTCGGAAGATGAAGAGACATTTCCATATAAATGTTCTATGGTTGTTGCGGGCCTTGACCACCTGATCCAGAACCTCCTATGTTCCCTCTACCTCCAAAACCACCAAATCCACTGGAAATAGAACCACCTAAACCTCTTGATCCTCCATCGTGTAGACAAGATAGGACACCACATATGTACTCCCCTATGCTCTGATAGTAGTACTATACTTTGAACCCCTATAGTCTGTGAGGTAGTTCCACTTCTAGAGGTGAATCCAACATTTTGTGCGCTCACGTTCTATGCGGATGATGCACCTAAGAATGTTCCTCCAAATATCATTAAATCCATCTATCCTACCATTGATGTACTTTCTCCTTGACTTACTCCTACTCTCCTACTTCCCAAGTTAGCTTGTTGGTTACTTGTCGTACTAGATACTGGAAAACCAAGCGCAAGGGCTAGGTCACTAGGTGGATTAAGATGCACGCTTACGGCCCAGGTAGTCTCTGCTGGTGCACTTCTATGTGAGGCCAAGGGGGATCTCTATCATGTTTTCCAAGATGGGGAGTTTCGATCTTTGTAGCTCCACATCTTCTACATGAGCTTTAAATCCTTTATGAGCCATCTCTCTCCTCAACGCCATACTTTTTACAACAGAACACTGCTTCTCTATCTCCCTCTCGTGCACCTCATTATACTTAAGCCACCTCTCATTTCTCTATCTCTCTACTTGCTAGGTTTTCCATATTTCACCAAACCTATTCCTGCCCTCGTGCATGGTGAAGTTTAGTTAGCCATTAGTTTACTCTCTAGATTCAAAGTTACCATCAAGATATTGATTGCCAGTGGAATGCCTTGTAGATATGTTCCTCTTAGGTACTAAAAATTGGAATTCCGCTTACCTCCAGGAAATAATGCGTCGAAATTTAATATTCCAAAATATAAGTGTTTAGAACACCATAAAACCATGTATCCATAGCGCGAGTCCGGATCAGGATTAACATCATAAAGGGCTAAAAATTATTCATGTGTCCGAGACAAGTGTGCGATACCTCCAATTCTGCTAAGATGCATAAGCAAGATAAGCCACTCCTATAGTTTTACTAGAAAGATAGCAAAAATATCTCTTATAGGATATCATACGATTCTGTTCTACCCAAGTGCGTGTGTTAGACTCGGATCCACTCTTTGAACCACTTTGTGCATATTCTTCCTCTTGATCATGTATACATTCCTCAATACTTGCTAGAGTTAACGATATGTCTTCATCATGAACCATCCACGAAAACAATGAAAAAGAGGTCCCGATAATGGAACCAATGATGTAGCCTAGAATTTACCAGATAACACCCTAGTTAAGCTGGCACATCACTCAGCCTAGATTGAGGCTCACCCGAAGTGTGCAAAGGTACCAGGTTCCTCTTTAGGGTTGTTGTAGCAAGATGTTAGCGTGATGAAGGAAGAAACATATATGTCCATAACTAATCCACCATTCTACCATGCATGCTACATTCAGATCTATGAAAGAACAAGCTTAAACAGTAATCATGATTGAATCAATAACATGCACTACTCAATTACACACAGTAATGACACTTAGATTCAACCAATAACTTCCATCTATTAATAAACATATAAGCTTCTTACAGTAATGTCAATCTATACCGATGCGCATGGATCTGTTACAGTAATTCCATCATATATCTCTCTATCACACA
The DNA here is from genome assembly GCA_018340775.1 of Taxus wallichiana var. yunnanensis. NCBI lineage: Eukaryota > Viridiplantae > Streptophyta > Pinopsida > Cupressales > Taxaceae > Taxus > Taxus wallichiana. The sequence continues at coordinate 7,979,229 of CM031240.1, read as the reverse complement.
CACATCCATCTCTCATATATATATATATGTCTCTATGTGTATATATGTCTCTCTCTATTCATGCCCCACTACTATGTAATTCTCATCATATATATAGGGTGGGGATTTCCCTTCACTACTCATCTATTCCAGAAATAGGCTGCATGTTATTAATAGCCATGCACCATTTACATGCATAGCCACATATGCAAGTGTGCTATCTATAGACTTTTTATAGTTAACTGAAGTGACAATCCTATTCCTAGCTTGTCTCCATGTAAAACACTTTGATCCGATCCTCCAAAGATAAAAAATGTGTGGCGTGCATGTCTCTGCATAGTTGGTGTGTTCCGCACACCATCTTCTAAAAATAGGTCGTCATGCTCAAAATCGGCTAAGTCCCAAAAGCTAAACTTTCCATATGCGCGCGGGTTCTTCCTATCCCTCTGCCCTTGATCTTAGATTTCTCTCCCGTGTGGGCTTCTTGTGTGACCTCTAACAAGTATTCTCTGATCAACAATAACACTAAAAATGACCCTCTAGGCTCCCTCATAAACTTGAACTCAACAACTTACGGGCAAGAATAAGTCAAAATGACGTGATTCGAAATGTAATTGCCAACACTCCCTTCCACCAAAGATCAATAGCACACATCCAAGTAAGATATGCATCTTGCGACCTCGATAGTCATCTTGGTTCCACACGCATGATCTATAGAACCCTTTTGATATGGATGCATATGCGAGAGCCATTCATATAGCTCTACTGGGAAGAACAAAATAATGTCTCATACAACTCATGGTATAAGTTCTCTTGTACCCATCCACGTGCATTGACATTAGGTCTCTTTGCTTTGAATCTTTGAGAAAACTTGTCCTCTATGCTCTTGAACCACGTTTCAACACTTTCTAAAGTCAGGTGTTTTGTCATTACACATCACAAAGACAAAAATGTATGCCATTTCTCACAATAACTTTGAAAAGAGGTCTTGGCAACGAAACCAAGATGTAGTCATTTTTATGCCTTCTCAAAGAACAAGGAAATACCATGCGCGCCGACCTATCACCCAACGGGCGCTGGGCACTCACCCTAGGCACGCATAGACATCGAGTCCCTCCTTTATGTGAGTTGTGTGAGAATTAATTATTTATGATAGAAAATTAAGTGAATATATTGAAAAGGAACCATGCATTCATCTTAGAGCTCAGAACAACTTCTAGACCAATGTGTTCATTCATATAAGAAAATCATTACAGAACATATATATGAATCATAATAGAAAAGAAATGCACAGGGGTTTACACCCACTCACATGAAATGTATATATAACCGATCCATACAGATGTAAGTAGAACTGCAACCACACATATATTCATATTAAGCATGTTGATAACCATATTACATTAATTGAGACAATCACAGATCCATATGATAGTGTAGACCAATGTCATGCATCGGAACTAGACTTAGGCCCTTCCTAGTACAAAGAAAAATTACTCAAACCCATCCCCTTGATACTGACATACTCCTACGGATCCTCCAAAACCCAACCTATGGAGCTCTCACAATATTCCTAAATGGCTTCGCCTCTCTTCAATTCTTGCCTATCCATGTGTCTCTTTCTTCTACCAGGTGCTCATATATATAGCCTTATCAAGCACCGCCATGCCTTTTGAAGTTGTAGATCACTTGCCATGTGTCCAAGTGGTCCTCCATAGGAGCATACTTGTTCAGATGTGAGCTCTCCATCATTTTCCATGATGACCTTTTGGAATCTTCTATCGCAAGGTATATTCCTTCCGTAGGAACCAAGTTGTCAGGTTGACACCTTGTCCACTTTGCATGTGCAGTTGGGTCATGATTGCCTCGTGTTCTACTAGATATGCCAAATATGGCTAAGTCTCAAGATCTTTACTCTACCTTTCACATTTGCCACTGGTTCTACTAAAACCCTCCTAAAACCCTATCTGCGCACTTTCTTCTTAAGCACCCTTCTTGAAATAGGCCTTGCACGCCTACACGCCTTCTTGTACTTAGCCAATAATTTAGGGGCTCAACACTCTTGATTGTTTATCTTTATCGGAGATAGACTACTTCTGAATGGCTAGATATTTATGAAATTTAGGGATGTCCATCCCACGCCCTCCTTTAGTGTATCCATGGTATTTTTGTCTTTTCAATGGCCTCCTTGTCAGTGAGGTGGCTATTCAACTTAGCACCTGTACTCAATATCCCTGTCAAAATTCCAATCAAAGGCATGGTGATGCTCATTCGGCGTCCAAAAAAAATAGTCCTTGTGGACTCTGCTCACGAGCCACTAATATATATATTATCGGGTTTTCCAAAATGTAGGATCTCATACAACTATAACACACCTACATTGGTCAATAATTTTCACCCGCATTGTCATAAACCACCATGTCATCCACTGTTCTCTTCAAAGTTTTCACCATAAACAATTTATCCAATTCTTCATTGGTATCTTTGTTTTGGTGGTTATAATCACTGACCTTGCAGCGGTGAATGGGTGAATCCCAATCGCGGCCCATGAGAACACCTTATGGGTATTGCATTTAAGAAAACCTACTCTCGAGAGCATCTTGACTTCAATCTCAACTTCATTTTCTTCTTTCCCCTTGTACCAGCTCCAAGTGCTCTTTTGGGTGCCATAATAGCTATAAAAGTGTGTTCTTTTCCCTACCTCAAGCTCTACAACTCAACTCCATGTGCCCTAGCTCAAAACCAAACCCTATCTATCAATCCTCTTCCCGCACTCCTATGATTTTCTCAAACACATCACTAATGAAGCACAAGACTATCCCATGTACAAATTTGACAAGATATAAGTGGTTCATGGCTCTCTGCACTTCACAATTATCTTGCTAGCTCGCTTACCTTCAACTCACTTGAAATATCTTGTATGCAAAGGTAAAAATGACTTCACATCACATCCTTATATATATTTTCAAAAATTTATCACATTTATTTCTCTCCACCTACCACCATCCCAACATTAATTCATCGTTTCAGAAACTTTTCCATGCTACTCATCTCCACGCCACAGTCATAACCTTCTAGTGCACCTTCTACTTTTTGGCTATAGACCTCCTTCCACATACCCTCATGAGACAAAGTACCTCTCCAATATGCCTTCTTATAATTAGTTTCCCTCTACTGACCTACCTCATGTTACACTTGTGTGTCCATCCATGAGTGATCTTCATTCGGAGCAATCTGTTTCTATCTCACACCTTTTCCTAAAACACTTGTACAAATTTTTCTTTATGCATACCCATCTTCAGATGAAAATCAAATTTTACAATGAACCCCGTATATAAACTACCTAACACTAAAGGTATTTGTAGTCCTCTCGTGCATGAAAACACTTACATAGCAAACAACTTCCGACGCGCGTGCTCATTAAGCAAAACACTTGAACTAAATTGACAAAGTAGAGAAACAATGAAAGGAAACACATATAAAGGGAATGCAATAAGGAAATATAATCTAAGTGGTAATAATGCCTTATTAAAAACACCAAGAATTACTTTTTTATAGTAGGGATTCAAATACTCCCATTCAAATAACCAGGAATCGTGTTCCATCTAGTGCCTCTAGTTGGAAATAACAAGAATCAAGTATATAAGTGATAAAATATGGTCCCAACCAATGCACCTTAAGCTTTCTAGGGTGGCACAAAAACTTTGAATCATACAGAAATACCATTTGTCCATCCTCAAGCTTCTTATCCTTGATGTGTTTGTCATGCCATGCCTTCTTCCTAGATTTTTCTTGCTTCTGACTCCAACGTGCTATGGCGTGCCTCTCATCCAAACTTATGAGTTTGTCAATACGTTATTCAAGTGATTTCTCATCAGCTAAACCTCCTACACGTGTAATATGCAAATAAGGTAACATGAATTCCATGGGTAGAATTACCTCTGTGCCAAACACCAACTAAAAGGTGTTTCCTATTCAACCTCTTGTAGGTTATACACCCAAATTATAATAGAGACTTTATCATCCCAATCTCACCTTCCAACATCACAAATTTTTGTCAATGTTGAGCTCAATATATTGTTGAAGGTCTTAGTAGTTCCATTCACTTGAGGATGATAGGGTGTTTTTCTATGGTGTGTAACCATTAATTCATCTAGTAAGATCATGTTAGTCTCATTAAGGAAATGAGTACACCGATCACTTGTTAAACTTAAAGGGCATTCATACTGTTGATAATATTTTCCCACAAAAACCTTATTCTTTGTAGATCTGTCAGAATCATTTCTAGGTGCCACCTCTACCCACCATGTAACATAATATTTACATGTTATGATATACTCGCGATCTTTTCCTACGCGTGGGTGGGAGATAGAGCCCACAAATTTAATTTCCCACTTCTCAAAAGGTTTTGCACTAGTAATAGGCCTCAAAGGCATCCCATCTCTAAGCCTAGGATTTGCAAGGCAATAAAAATGTCACATGCCTTGTAATACTCTTTGCAATCCCTATATAATGTTTCCCACCATAGAACAACCGATAAAATCTTAAGCGCGGTGATATCCCCTACTTAATGTCCACCTTGTATCTTTATGTGAGTGTCCTCCATAATTGCTTCATGCTCGTGCTCAAGTACACATTGACGTAAAATTTCATCACAACTTAACTTGTATAAGTCTCCACTGATCAACATGTAAGGAACGACGTGAATGGAAAGTTGTTTCTTCTCCAAAGCCTTCATTCCTTCGGCACGAAACCTATGTGTAAAAGAAAACAATATCCTCTAAGTACATAGGCACATGGTTTAACTTGAATAACTATGCATTTGGAATTGTACCCTCAATGCTCTATGTGTTCTCACCTAATTGAATCCTTGATAAATGGTCTAGACTAGAATTTCTTTTACTCAAACAACCACCATAGTAAATTTAAACTCCTAAAATAATAGAACTCAACGGAATATATGCCCCTGTAAAACAATTTTTTTCACCAAATACTTTAGTGCCATGTGGTTTGTATAAAATATGAAAGGCATAGAAAATAAATACAGTCAAAACTTATTGAGCGCATATATCATAAACAATGCCTCCGGCTCTATAGTTGTATAATTTTGTTACTGCTTTGAGTCAATTTTTGCTTGCAAAGTAAATAAGATGATCAATAATCCCTTCTCCAGGATGGGATAGTATCTGCGCCTATGGCTATGCAAGAGGAATATACATGAATGGGAAAAGGTTTGTACCATGAAGGAAATTGAAAATAGGTGTTGTAGTAAGCCTTTCTTTCAGAGTCTCAAACGCTCGCTGTTGTGACTCACCCTAATAAAAATTTCCTTTTCCTTTCAAAAATTCCTCCAGGGGTGCGGTGATCTTGGTATAACATTTGATAATATTATTGTAATATCCTATGTGCCCCTAGAATTTATGCACCTCACTTTGACTAGCTGGTTATTCTAAGCCCAAAATCACAGTAACCTTAGCAGGATCCACTAGCAAGCCCTCTTTACAGATGTGTCCTAGAAAAATTCTAAAGGATGTGGAAAATACACACTTTTAATATTTAAAGAGATTTTCAACTACCATCACCTCTCAAACATTAGCCTCGAATTATCACAAAGTGATCCTTTACAAAGCCCATGATGTCCAATCATCTAGATAAAACTACAAAACTTGCGAATAACATCTTGAAACACTTGCACCACTATGCACGAAAAGACTGCAGGCGCATTCTTTATTCCAAAGGACATAACCTATATGCAAAAATTCCCCATTCAGTGGTGAAAGTTTTCTTCTCTTGGTCCTCTTTTGCTATCCTTACCTGATGATACCCTGAAAATCCATCAGTGAAGGAGTATATTTCACTCCCAGCAACACCCTCAAAGATTTCCTAAGTAAACAATGTGGGAAAGGGATTAATTACACATGCAAAATTTAAATCCCTTTAATCTATTTTTTTATTCTCCCATATTTATTGATGCTAATCACCATAGGGCTTACCCATTATGACTCCTCGATGGGCACAATGATCCCATAAATTAACATTTTGTCAATTTCTTCTTTTACCTTGATGCGCAAGTTTGGATTCATCTTGTAAAGCCTCTTCCAAACTAGACACACACCTTCCTTTAGATTTATTTTCATCTCACCCAAATATTCATGTACTCCTTTCAACTCATGATATCCCCTAGGGAACAAATCCTGGAAGTCACGCAACAACTCAATTATCTTAATAACTTCAAAGTTAGACCAATAGTCTCCAATGATGGCCTCCTTAGGTTCAACATTCATTCCAATGTTTACTTTCTTGGTCTTTATAGGAACATGGTATGCACATGACTTCTCATCTTCACTATCCAAGACTTTGTGCATACCCTCTGTGTGCTTAATATCCAAGTTCTCAACCTCTTCATCATCAACTATGTAGACCATCTTACCCTTTTCTCTTTCTAGGCATGCGCACCCAAGCTATTCAACATCTGTTTCTTCCTCTTCAAAACACACCTCCAAGTCTGACTCTCCTAACAACTCCTAAAGGATCTCCTCAACCTTTGCACTATCTCCCATAGTTAAGTGCTTCATAACCTATAATGTCTCATTCACACGAGTGTTATCCAAAATTTACCCTAGGGTGATTTCCATAACTTACTGAATTTCTTTAGAATTCAACAAACATAAATGGTGAAAACAAGAAATTTTGATTTTAGAGCACACCTTTGATTTTATATAACTCCCCTTTTTAAGAAAAATCTAAGGAGTTAGCGAAAATTTTCTAAAAATTTGAAAAAACTGAAAAGGAACCTATTTTTACATATTGTGGGTCTAGGGCTTGCGGATGGAACTAGGGTTCCTTGTCCTCAACTTGGGTCTGAAATGCTAAGGAAATAATGATTCACGAGTAAATCAAGTCCCGATGGCCTAGTGGCACAAGTTCCATCAGGCCATGAGTTCCCCGAAATCGTGACTTGACTGATTTACAAAGGGCATTGAACCAGATCCAATGTATTGCGGAAAAGGCAGAAGTTCAGGGCCTGGGCAATCCAAAGACTGCGAGGACATGAATTCCTTTCGAACCCAAAATTTCCACACACAACAAAGGTGGCATCAAGTTTGGTGTTGTGCGGGTGGGAAACAAGTTGTGGATCCGAGGGACCCAAGCAGAACAGGTACCATTGGGACGTGAGTTCCTCGTAAGGTTAAATTTATGTACTCAAGGAGGTAGAGTGCATTGCAGGTGAATCAAGTTTTGATGGCCCAAATAACCCTTTTACCCTAACGCCATGAGTTCCTAAAGTCCCATATACCCGCAATTCAAAGGGAAAGTGTTTAGTGCGGATAATGAGATCCCATGTGGAACGCCTTGACCCTGATCTTAAAATAGGCATAACTTTTGATCTGAGCTCTGATTTTGAAAAAATTAGACTTTTTGGAAAGGGATCGACATCTCCAGCTCTAGAAGATTAAATGTTCGAGTCTAGGAAATGCAATAAATCCTTGACAAACTCAAAATATCTGCTCACACTCGAGAGGGCCATAACTTTTACAATTCCCAACGTTTTAACAAAATTGGTCTCATTGGAATTGTGGCCTAAACTATCACACAAAAACCAAGAAATGAAAAAATGAATGAAGATTTGATTGTGGTTTTTAAGGAAAATTATCCCATTTCTTTTTGGTGGTTGGAAAGTGGTTGAAAGAGCATTCAATGAGCATGGGAAATCATTCTTCACTGTTACAAGTTATGGGGTACCTTGAGATTGCTTTTGCAGGTCCAAAACCACCAACCAAACTCATTTATCATGACTTGCAATTGGTGGGAAAGGGAATTTCAGGAATTTCATCCCCTCTCTCTCTCCCTCCCAAAATTCTATAAATTAAAGTGTTGGGATCATTGTAAGGAGAATAGTTTGAGTAGCAAAACTCTGTCAGTTTGGTTTTGTGAAGCCAATGTACTACAGGCTTTGTAGTGGAATTTTTCATGGTGATCCGGCCTTTCCTTTATAATAGTTTGGAATGTGTATATTAATGAAGTAATAGATTCAAGTTTTTGGATGTATCTTCCCTTGTTGTGTTTTTTGCATTCTCCTTGCCTCTCTAATATTATTGTAGATGTTTGTGTCTACTTTATACTCTTGCAGGACCTATTATTATTATGTATGCATGGAAATGTGTTTTGAATGTTGTTATTAGACTGTGGAGAATTTTCATCACCCTCTCTAATCTACATTTTCCTTCCATTCTCACACATTGGGATTATTCTCATACCCTTCTTTTGGTGCATCACCTTTTTAGTGTAGATTTTTGTTATGCTCTTTCTCTTTCCCTAGTCCCTTAGAAGTGATAGGTTAGGAGTAGTTAGTTATTTTATTTCAGTAGAATTAGTTTGCACTAGGAGTAGGAAGAAGAGCCAACTTTCTCTAGAGGTCTATCTCAAGTAGCAAGTCCCACAACATGGAGATAGTATCTATGTTACCCGCAGGTCATGCTTTGTGAGCTCAAGCACACACACTTGTGCTAACCGAAGGGTGCTATGATTTGGTGATAAGACGGAGGTTTAGTGGAAAAATAGTCAAAGGTCTGAATCATACCTTCCATAAGTTCTTTCCAATTTCTAGTCTCTCTATTCAACTCTGCATAGATATACCATGCGCGTGTGTAACCTCGTAAGGTGAAATAAAGCTTGTGCACCCAAAAAAAAGTGGTAAAGATTTTTGTCCCTTTGTCTAGAGTCTCTCACACTACTAACATGGTTCTCGAATGGGATCATTGCCATGAAATGCAAAAATTTGGGTAGGTGCATCACTCCTTAAAAATCTAACAGATAAAGAAATCCTTATTTCTATCCACTCCAAAATATTATCCCTATGAACCATCCACCAACGCGATGTCATCCCATGCAGAGTATAAAATAGTATATTCCTTCTTTCCACCTTATATTCCCATTGAACTTCCATAACAAGAATAAATACTTATGGATTCTCTTCACCAGTGTACCTTGGTACCTACCATTCTTTACCAAACACACTGATAGTGCGTGGCTTGCTAACACGCCTAGCTACACTTTGTACTTTATGCCCAACAATTTCATAAGTGCCATGTGCCGAGTTATCACATGTAACACTTGTAGTATCACTCATGGATTGTGCATCATTGTATTGGATAAATCCTTTTTAGATGGCTCAAGAACTTCCGGATCTCGAATGGTGCGCACATAAATTTTGTTTGTCTTCTTCACTTAAGGGTTCTACATAAGGTACAAATTTCCCATCTGTCAAAGGGATAATGATGCATTCTTCCTTGTTTTCAAAACTTATATACCCCTTATTGAAATGCAGATCAACATTGTTTGCATAACACCAAGGGCACCCAAGCAATCTTAGAAAAACTATCTGCCTCTGCAAGTGCCAAGACCTCAAAGTCCTTAGTAAATTTGGCCCCCTATATAGTAATTGATGCATATTTAAAAACCCCAATTGGCATGGCCTTCATTCGAGTTTTCCATAAAAAACACATTAGAAGATGACTATAATGGTGGTCTACCCATCTAAACCCACACATCTAAAGTAAGCACATTCACTTTCATGCTCATGTCAATCACGATATTACTCAAACGCTAACCATCCACAAACATATTCAAAGTGATCTCCTTGTCATAATCCAGGCTATGAGGAGGAAGGTTAGCATGTAAAATCTACCTTTCATGCTCAATTCTAGCGTGTAGAGTGTTTCCCTTTAACCAATTCCTTAATAAAGGAATAATGTTTTCTTGGCGTAACATCTTGCAAATGTCCTTTCAATCATCAAAATATGTCTGATGGAGCTCAGTTGCTTTCTTTTGTTCCAATTTCTATGACTACTCCTTCAAACACTTGTATATCACCTTGTAAATTCCAAATTACCTCCATGGTTTCTTAATAAACCTCCTTCTGATGCATAGGGTTTGGATACTTTGTATGTAGAACCTCCTCTTTAGTAATGGAATACTTTGATTTTAGAACTTCTCTGGGTGTGCGTAGCCTTAGTGCATGTAGTAATATTCATAGGTACCAACTCAGGATCCATCACTAACTTCGGTATCCATTGATCTTCCACATCACGCTAAAATCTAACCATTCTCGTGCCCTTGTTCTCCTATTTATGCTTCTTACTCAAATTTTCATATAAGTCCAAGAACTCTTCATAGTTATGATTCTTTCCATAGAAAGAACAAACAATATTCTGTGGACACTCACACTTGTAATGATAAGGAGATCCACATGTATAACAAGTTCCACGAGCGAAGTTATCTATTTCACCACCACGAAATCAGCCTCTGAATCCTCCTCGGTAACCTTGACCTCGACCATGACCTCCATCGAATGCCCTTCATTATGATCATGGTCATGATGCTCACCTTTCTCCTTAGAATTATTTGCAACACCATTCTATCGTACACCAATATCAATGACATCATGAATCTGATCAATCAACCTGTAATCCTCAGTATCATGAGTGGAAGACCTACAAATCTTGTAGTAACAGGACACATTCTTTCTTATAGTGTTCTATAATAATGGGCATCAACTTGAATTGTGGTCCAAATGACATATCTTGTAATCCAGTAATAATGAGAGGACTAATTTACAAGGAAACTATTCTTAGTATGCCCCTCTACCTCATAGTCTATACACCAAATTCCATTACACATCTCATGTGCTTTGAGTTAGCACATAATTTTCCCAACTATTTAGCCATTGCTGCAATATGAGCTTCCAAAATGGACTCACTTCTATGTCCACAATTCCCACCGCCTCAAAGACACAAAGCTTCTTCAAATGCCTCACATGGATTTGTATCGAGTCTTATGCAAAAAAACCCTTCTAAAAGGCATGATCAAACCTCTAATGAACCACTTGATGTGTATGATGGATTATATGGATGTCATAGGATAACTTAGACAGAAGGGTATTGAACGAAGAATCATATTCCTGAACACTCTCAATAGTGCCTTGCTTATTATATTTAAGTGCACTTATGATTTTTACTCAAAATCAGAGATATAAAACTATTTTAAGAAGGCATCTCATAGCGTTGTATTATCCACACAAGTCTGATCAGGATCAAACTTTCTATACCAGCTATGTGTGTGCCCTTGCAACATAGTTGCAAACTAACTTGCCTTGCGCTCTAGAGTAGTGATCCCCTTCATGCGCCATAGTATCTCACACATATGCACATGCTCGGATGCATCTTCAATGCCTCTATATTTTGGAAGATGAAGAGACATCTCTATATAAATCTATTGGGGTTGGTGTGGACCTTGCCTACTAGATCTTGTACTGTGTTTTCTCCCATGTTTTCACTTCCTCTAGATCCACTAGATCCACTAGTGCCCAAGCCACTTGACCCTCTTGATCCTCCTCCTAAAGTAGGAAATGGACCAAAGGATGCACTACCTTGTGTTCTAATGGTCGTGCTAAATTGGACTCCCATAATCTACAAATTTGTGCTACTTCCAAATGTTATACTAAGGTTTTACGCTCCCATGTTCGTGTCGATGACGTGCTAGAAAATATACCTCTAGATGGACCTCCAAATAACATAGAAGATGATTACATCGCCATAGATGAATAAGATCCTTGATTAACTCCTAAACTTGACTACAAATTGACTTTATCTACTGCAACTCTACTGCTCACACTAGCTTGCTTATTGTTAATTGTTGTAGAATTTGGAAAACTAAGTGCAAAGGCTAGGTCACCAGGTAGGTTCAGATGCACACCTGTGATTGAAAATCTCTCTCCCAATGCATCTTCATCCAAATCCGAGGAGGGTTCTCTACCATGCTTTACTAAATGGGGGAGTTCCAGGATCTATGGCTCTACATCCTCTATGTGAGCTCTAAATTCTTCAAGAGCCATATCCCTCTACAACATCATTCTTTCTGCGATCTCTCGCTGCTTCATTATATCCCTCTTTCGTGCTTCAATAAACTTAAGTCATATTTCTTCTTGCTATATCTTTTCTACTAGATCCTCCATCTTTACCAAACCTGCTCTGCCTCAAAGCTCATGGTGGGGTTTAGCTAGTAATAGGATTATTTTCCAAATCCAGGGTTATGAGAAATATATTGATTACTAACGAATACCGCATAAGTAAGATCCTTGGGATTTCACAAAAGCTGAACTCATCAAATTATTGGCAAGAGTAAGTGGAAACTGCATACTAAAGAATATAGCTGTTCAAAAAACCACAAAACCAAACATCTATAGAGCACATCCAAATTAGATATGCATCATACAAGCCCTGGAATTCTTCCTACATCCAAAAAGTGTGTGAAACCTCCAATTCCTCTTATACATGTAAGCAACAACCCACTTGTACAACTCTATAAAAAGATGGAAAAGAAAGTCTCGTAAAGCTCATCATATAGATTTTTCTCAACCCAAATGCGTACGTTAAAATTAGGTAAAGTGTTAAATTTGTGAGCATACTCTTCTTCTAGATATCTAACCACTCTTCAATATTATCCAAGGTCAACTGGTACGTCTTCATTGTGCAATATCCTAAAAAATAGTTGAGAAAGAGGTCCTGGCAATGGAGCCAATGATGTAGCCTAGAATATACCCACAAATCCCAAGGTGTACTGACACATCACTCAGACTGAAATGAGTGCTCACCCAAAGTACGCAAGGGTACCAGGCCCCTCTTTAGAGATGCTTATCTAGAATTTTAGCATGATTGAGTATATATATATTCAGATTCATAACAAACAATAAGGAATTCCACAATGCATAAACTAGATCTAGAGCTTAACCATATGAAAGATTGACTAAACAATGACTATAATGATATTTACCATACAAGAACCATATTCAATCACATCTAACACCAATATCCAACCAATAAGATCCATTATATTAAACATTGTAAAACATAGAAGCTTCATACATCATGATCCAGTTTCCATAGTCATGCATGCTAACAAGATTCCACAACATAACTCTATAATAAAACAGTGTATCAAACTGTGAAAATAAATACATATATGTAGGGGTGGGGAATTTCCCTTCACCACCCATGCACCTTCTAAAAATAGGCTACATGCTAATAATATCTATACGCCCTTACATAAGAATACAAAAGCATGCAAGTGCTAATAATAGATCTCCTATAGTTAACTCCTAGTACAGATCCTATTAATAGCTCAAAACTCGAAATGGCACTTGATATTCTACTTATCCAAAATATCCTTGTGTAGCATGCAAGTCTTCATACCTCTATGTGCTTTACACTCCATTTCCAAAAATAGCATTTGTCTGCTGAAAGTGGATAAGTCCTATTTTCAACTTGTTTTTGGGTGCTCTCCTATTTTTCTATGCTTCCTCGCACATATACACACCATGTTCCAATGTGCCCAATCCTTATGAACTTTCATCCTTGAGCTGTACTTCCTCAGCTTAACAAGGAGGACTAAATGTTTTTATTTTCTTAGTCTCTTTTTGATGTATTATTTGAAAATGTATGTATCTTTCATGGTCAGGGGCCCCTATAGAATCCCCATTTTGATTTTTTCACAATACAAAAAATCAAAAACATTACATCAATACACATGCTTGATAATAGATTTACAATTATATCAAATCCATATAAAAGTATACTGTATTACATCAAATTACATTCATGTCTGAAAACAACAATTTCAAAGTGATATTCAGTTTTCATGAAACAAGAGTAATAATTGAAATAAGATGAAAATAAAGTTTCAAAGAAAAAACAAGCCTAAGCTTGCTCATCAGTCTTCACATTTGAATCTTCATCTCCATCATATTTCTCTTCCTTTGGTTGCCTCTCCATGTAGGCATCATACCTTTGAAATAGTGGCATTATCTCCTCTTCATCGGTCCATGTGTGATACTTGTATATCAAGTGATTCTTATTCAATATATCACCACTTTCAGACATCCTTGGTCCAGATTCCCTTAACCCTTTATTCAACTTTGTGATCTTATTCTCCACCAAAGTGATCCTTTTGAAAACATCATAGGAACATGGTTCTTCTTTAATATGTTTTTCAAAGGATTGAACTAAGACATCAAACCCCAAATTCCCATAAACCATTTTTTTCTGATCAGATACCATTTTTCCAAGTATACAATCTATACCATCAATGGTCTTGCCTACCCATTCCTTCTCAATTTCCAACTTTTCTCTGATTTGATTCAAAGTTTCTACCCTGATCTTTTCCAAGTCTTCCATTACATATTGAGTCCCTTTTTCATCTGGTGGCAATATTCCCTCTTTTTCTAGTAATTCTTCATCAAGTTGGTTGATTCTTTCTAATTTAGGGAAAATCCCTTCCCAATAGAACAACTCATTATCACACTCTCCAAAAACTTCATTAATATCATTAAGTAATTTAGAAAATTTTGCATACCTGTTAGTTGATTTTCCAATGATTTTCTTACCCTCTTGAGATAAATTTTCTATCCACTTATCTACTGCCTGAACTTTCTTAGTAGCTTTTTCAATATTTTCCAGTGTTGATATGTAAACTTCTACTTTGGAACTCTACGAATCACACAACTATTCATTTCTACTTTTAACTTTGGAAAATGAAAGATTTACTTGAAAATTAGAGATTCATGACTGATTATCTAGTGCTATAGAAAGGAAATTGTAGAGAAGGAAATAATTCAAACTTCAACACTAAAAATTTTATCCTAGAAACCTCTAATGGAGGAAAACTAGTTGGGAAGGGAAAGTACTCTTTCTTCCCACTTTATTGGTCTAATATAGACAATTACATATTACAATAAGTATGAAAAGAAGCAACAATGTAAACCTTCTCTCCAATTACTTGCTTGCTCTGTTTCTACACCTTGCTCCTACAATTCCATTCCAACACTAAAGATCTTGCTCACTGCTCTCATTAAACTCCATTTCTTGATTTCTCTGGATCTTCAAATGATCATTATATTTCTCCTTCATGCATTTATAGGCCTTCCCATGTCCTCCCATGCATTGGAGGATGTGAAAGGGCATGGAAGGGGAAGAGACATGGTTGGGCACTTCAAATTCGCGTCCATTCACGTTCCATTCTTCTTTTTCTGTTCGAAAGTGTTAGGACCGCCACCCTGAGAAGACCGGCGGTCTCAGGACCACCGCCTTGGTTGGGCGGTGGTTCCTTCCAAAACCTCCATTTACCTCATTTTTTTAATTTTTTTATTTCTCCTTCTTGGTGTTGATGGAACTGATGAAGTGGTGTGTTTTTATGGATCCCTATGGATCATACCTCCCCTACTTAGGAGGATTTTGGTCCCACAAAATCTTAGTGGGGAGTGGTAGAGGAATCAACTCCCTCTCGTGCTCATTCAAGTACCGCTGGGTCTACCTTGGTGTCTTCTCTTATCCAACCTGCCAAGACTCCTATGGATCTCTGGTTTGTTGTTCCAGTGTTACATCCTCCTCCGAGTTGCCTCAAGTAAAATCCTCTTTGGAAGGTAAATTATGTATCTTTCCTTCTTTTTCATGCATAGATGGCGTTAGTGGATGTGAGCTCTTATAACTTACTATTGCATGCATTTGCATGAAGCATGACCTGAAGGTTTCTTCTCCAACCTACTCAAGTATGGCGAAGGTCCCATACTGTAGTGGTTTGGTCCTTTCTGTCTTTGTCTCTTGAGATGGATTGGTTGAATCCTCTTCAAGTACACTTGCTGCTATAGTCACCACCGTTCCTCATATCTCCTCTTCTTCTTGCTGCCCCATGGTCACGTCCAGTGAATCCAGTAGGTAGATACGGTGACTGCATAGCAAAATTTTGTTTTTCTCCTTGAATGAGTAGTTCCTCTAGTGGATTCTTCTGCAAAAATTGACAAGTGCTATCCAAATTCTCCATCCTTTGGTCGAAATATCCGCTCTCACGTCCATTTTGTTTTTCTTCCAATGAAAGCAACAAAACTGATGATTTTCTTGAATAAGTCTTGGTGCTTGGTTGGCACTTACCATAGCTTTCTTTGATTTGCTCTGGTGTGCTGAATGTTAAAACTGACTCCATCCTTGACCCATCTGAACCGGTTCTCCCTCCTTATGAACACAACATCCCTGATATACAAGTAAGGACTTCCAAAGACAACATCAAATGCATCAAGTGGAATAATATCAACCTCTAATACATCTATGTATTGGGTATTTATCCCAAACTGAAACTTACACTTT